>OZ010668.1:6337357-6554857 GCA_963932185.1 Troglohyphantes excavatus
TTCTAAACAATTAGTTGAGGGAAGTTGGAACTTACAAAGCACGTCAATGGTGATCTTGGATTTCAGGGGCGCCGTGAGTGCTCCGTGTATGGCTTCGCACGTGTACGACGCCCCATTGTCGTCCATGATGACGTACACGGTGATGGTGCTGAGTGTGGTGTGTACGCGAGTTCCAGTTGTCTCTTCTCTTGGGTGGAAAGAGCCTGCAACATTCCAAAAAGTTAAAACTGTACTCTTATTTCATTACACAAAGTTAAAACTGTACTTATTTAATTTCACAAAGTTAAAACTGTACTCTTATTTCATTACACAAAGTTAAAACTGTACTTATTTAATTTCACAAAGTTAAAACTGTACTTATTTAATTCCACAAAGTTAAAACTGTACTTATTTAATTCCACAAAATTAAAACTGTACTTATTTAATTCTACGAAGTTAAAACTGTACTTATTTAGTTCCACAAAGTTAAAACTGTACTTATTTAATTCCACAAAATTAAAACTGTACTTATTTAATTCTACGAAGTTAAAACTGTACTTATTTAGTTCCACAAAGTTAAACCTGTACTTATTTAGTTCCACAAAGTTAAACCTGTACTTTTTTATATCCAAAAAGTTAAAAATGTACTTATTTAATTACACAAAGTTAAAACTGTACTTATTTAATTCCACAAAGTAAAAAACTATACTTATTTAATTCCACAAAGTTAAAAACTATACTTATTTAATTCCACAAAGATAAACCTGTACTTATTTCATTCCACAAATTTAAAACTGTACTTATTTAATTCTACAAAGTTAAAACTGTACTTATTTAATTCCACAAAGTTAAAACTGTACTTATTTCATTCCACAAAGTTAAAACTGTACTTATTTCATTCCACAATGTTAAAAATGTACTTATAATATAACATAAGTATTATAATTAATTATTATAATTCCACAAAGTTAAAACTGTACTTATTTCATTCCACAATGTTAAAAATGTACTTATAATATAACATAAGTATTATAATTAATTATTATAATTCCACAAAGTTAAAACTGTACTTATTTCATTCCACAATGTTAAAAATGTACTTATAATATAACATAAGTATTATAATTAATTATTATAATTCCACAAAGTTAAAACTGTACTTATTTCATTCCACAATGTTAAAAATGTACTTATAATATAACATAAGTATTATAATTAATTATTATAATTCCACAAAGTTAAAACTGTACTTAATTCATTCCACAATGTTAAAAATGTACTTATAATATAACATAAGTATTATAATTAATTATTATAATTCCACAAAGTTAAAACTGTACTTAATTCATTCCACAATGTTAAAAATGTACTTATAATATAACATAAGTATTATAATTAATTATTATAATTCCACAAAGTTAAAACTGTACTTAATTCATTCCACAATGTTAAAAATGTACTTATAATATAACATAAGTATTATAATTAATTATTATAATTCCACAAAGTTAAAACTGTACTTATTTCATTCCACAATGTTAAAAATGTACTTATAATATAACATAAGTATTAGAATTAATTATTATAATTCCACAAAGTTAAAAATGTACTTATGTATATATAACTGGCGTACCCGTGAGATAAATGTAACATGAACATTCCCTATCCCCACACACCCATTCGTATTAAAGATATTAGCGCATCTTTTATAGCCAAAAAAAAAATTATCGATCTGTTCCTAAAAGGCTGCATTATCAACAGCTTGTTTATTTAAAAAAAACGTTTAAATGATTTATTTAAAAAAATAATGTTAACTTTTAAAAGATGAAAGTACAATTCGTCACTGCTGCTGAAAATTACCTTTATAATGATATAGTATGTGTTAATATCCGTTGAGTATAGTAGCAGTAAAATGGATATTTTCTACACTGTAGTAAAAGGTGCTTAAAATCAGTACATGGACATACTTTTTTTTAGTACAATTGCATCGAAAATGAACGATTCAAATATAAGTTCCACAAAGTAGTTTCTCAAAAGGAGCAGTGTGATTTAATACAGTTAATCTCAGCTTCTGTTCAAGCCATCTTAGCAAAGGGACATGACAAACTCAAAATATTTTTCAGAAGATGGTTTTCCACATTACTTGATGTCGATAGCTTAAATGGAAACTGAGTTATTACAACTCAATAATCTTACTTCCCATTCTTTTGGCACACCATTTTAACATTGCTTCAGTTTATAACTTCTTCACGTCGCCTGGTAGCTTAACGGATAACCTGCAGATTCTATTCCCCGAAAGTCTTAGTTGTAAATGTCGATATTTATTGAAAGTGATTTATGAAGGCAGCCTATGTAGTCTAGCATCTGCTCTTTTTATTCATTTCTACCCATTGTACTCATTTTTAAGTACATGTCTTTTCCGAAATTGAAACTTATGTATTCGGAGCCATGATACGCATCGAATGTATTCACAAATAAGTACATTTTACTTATTTTTGAATACCTATTTTTAACAGTGTAGATAGGGTTTCGGACTCCGAAGCAATAGGTCAAGGGTTCGGGTCCCAAAGTGGGGCACTCAATTAATATTTTTATGTACACCAAACATTTAGTTTACCCAAAATATAAGATTGTTTGTGATACTACCCAGCAAAAAAAGTCAGCATGAAACCTTCATCAAAATTGTCAAATTGAAGGTTGTTTGAAGGTTTTAAAAAGGATATTGAAACAAAAAACTGCATTTTTTTTAAAAAAAAATAATTTTCCTGCATGAAACCTTTAAAATATCCGCATTTTCACTTCAGGATTAAAAATTGAGAGTTTTTTGAAGGTTTTTATGAAAGTTTTTTTAAGGTTTTTATAAAGGTTTTTTGCAGTTTTTATGAAGGACATTGAAACAAAAAACCTTTAATTTTATAGATCTTGTAAAACACTGCGGTTTTCCTGCATAAAACCTTCAATTTCAAAATGTTGATGAAAGTTTTATGCTGACTTTTTTTGCTGGTTAACTGTTCAGTTTTTCGAACTCCACAGCATATATAAACATATGTTAATATTCAATGGGAGAATATCAACTGATTGGATCTATTCACATCTTAAATACAATTTCATACAATGGTATTCCTTTTTCGCTATGCTTTTATCCATCAAACGATATCAATAAGACGATATAACAACAATAACATTTCCCTCTCCCTCCGTCACTGAGGTAATTACGTCACGAAACGTTTCAATTTCAGTCAGATTTTCCTCCAATCACAAGTCAGTCCACTTATGATTCCGTTTTTGCATGAAACGAAGTGAAGAGGTTTAGAGTCTTGGACCTTCTTACGGGAACGGGATTAAATTAGTGTAATTGAATGGAGTTCTCCCATGATGTATCCCGGGATTTGGGACAGGAGAGTTTTTGCTCAATTGATGTGCGTGATATGCGAATATTAAACTAGATTTTTCGAAATGCGAAATTGAAAAACAATTTTTTTTAATCTAGATTCCAGTTTCTTTGAAAGGTAAACAGAAGTTTGAACGAAATTATGTTTTTTCCGCTGCCAGGTCATGTTATTGGATATTGCAAGTTTGATATTGAAAGTCCACAAAAATCTTACGGTAGGTCGATTCTATTTTAAAATTGATTTAATTTTGGCTGGAAAGTGTCCGACAGGCTTCGCATTTCATATAATAGCAATGGAGTGTAACCAAACTTTATTTAATATGTAGTATAATACGAGTATTAATATTTAATATATATATATATATATATATATATATATATATATATATATATATATATATATATATATATATATATTTTATAATGTAGTATTTTTATATTATATTAACCTTTGCATTCCAGAAACATGTTGATATGTACGTTATTTTTACGGAACAATTACACCGTTAATTTTTATTTTAAGGGGGTCCGATACCCAAAATTCGCAAAAAAAAGTCATTTTTTTTTATATTTAAAAAATAATATTCAAACTTATCTTAATAACTCACAAAAAACTGCTTCAAAAAATTCCTATTACTTTTTTAGTTATGAATGTTTTAATGATGTGTTCCTATAACATAGTTGTATCATATGTAAACTTTAAAAGCAAATATCTCTGTTCGTGGTTTTGAAATTTAATGAACACTAAAAATGCTAAGGCTTTTTTACTATTATACTTAAAATCATAATTTTTGTGTGTATAGCAAGATAAATATATTTTAAATGGATGTATGCATTCAGATTTCCTATTTTTACCATAATTTGTTTTTTAAAACCACTTAAAATGGAATTTTATTTTTTTTCGTCAATTTTTTTTCCAAAATTTCTAATATATTTTATTTTTTTAAAGTGATGTATCTGAATCAAAATTTGAATGCATACATCTATTAACATATTATTCAAGATCTTAAATAAAAAAAATTGCTTCAAAATATTGAAAAACAAAAAAGGAGTAGGAATTTTAAAATTGTTAAAAAATTTACTAAAATTTTAATTTAAAAATAAATGTGCAATTTAAAAAAAAAATGGAGCGTCTTAAAATGGTTTTTTATGCATATTTAGAAAGAGAAAAAAAATTGGATTGTACAAGTATAAAAATAAAGAAAAAAATGTCGAAGGTATCGGACCCCCTTAAAGAAGTATTTATTAGCTTTTTTTTATGTTTAGGGTGAATAATTTTGCTTCTAAACAACAATAGTTTTTATTCAATTTTAACAGTTTGCACACCATTGGTGCCGCTCATGCGACAACATAACGACTCGTTCTTTTGGTTCCCTGTTCTTAAACATTAACGAGAACAGAATGATCTTGTGTTTAAATAACATCGATATTTTTTTCAACTCGTTCTTTTGTAGATCCAAAACAGATTAGTTTTTTTTATAAGCATAACAAATTGTAGGGAAAATAACATAAAGATGAATAACTGTTCCGTAGAAAGAACGGACAACGCAAAGAGTTATTGGAGTGCAAAGGGTTAAAAACAGAGAACAAAAGAACAGGTCGTTGTTTTGGAGACTGAGAGTCACCCCACTGTTAAAAACAGATACTCAAATACAAGCAAAATGTACTCAATTTTCAGTACATTCGATACTTATCATAGCTCCGAATACATGTACTCAAAAAGTACACTGCGTAACAATGAATAAAGAGAGCACTTTCCTGCGTAGGCTGCCTTCATAAATCACTTTCAATAAATATCAACAATTACAACCGAGTCTTACGGATATCAAGCCCTTACCCTAAGGCACCGCAGTCCAGTGCCTTATCCGTTGTACTACCAGGATGACATGAAGAAGTTATAAACGAAAGAAATGTTAAAAAATTGTGCCAAAAGAACGGGAAGCAAGATAATAGAATAACAAGAAATAAGATAATGGAGTTGTAACAACTCAGTTTCTATTAAAGCAATCGGCATCAAATAACGTGGTAAACCATCTTCTGAATAACTATTTTAAGTTTGTCAGGTCACTCTGATATTTAGCCGTACAATATCAAATTAATGGTAACGATTTTGAAATAACAAATAAAATATTCTGATAGTTATTGTATAATTTCCATTATTTTGAAATGGAAGCACGATTAAATATATTTGGCTTTTTAATATTTGCATGATGTAGAAATGTTTCATATATTCGAACAGTTAATTCCGAGAGAGTAGATATAATAATGATTTCTTGGTTTACATTATAATTCTAAGAATAAACCGATTAAGTCGAAGCTATAAAAATATAGTTTAAACAAGAGGTAAGTGGAAAATATTAATTTTAATTCGAAAAACGTTTTTTGATGTTGATAACGGTTTGAGAAGAAATAAACCTACAAAAGCACTCTTTAAAATAAGTTTGAATACAGTGTGGCTTCAACCGTGTCCATAGAAGGAATTGATTATGATCGTTCCAGAAGTTACAGTTAGAGCTCAGTGATATTGAATCGTCGCTAATACCCCATTGCATAATTTTAGTGATGCGTTCTGTATATAAAATATAAAAACATATTTAACCCGCGAGCACTCGCGCTGGGTCTTAGAGGCCCGTTCTTTCTGGTGCGATAAAAATATATGTAGTGAACACAACATTTATATTTGCAAAGAATGTGAATACATTGTAAGTATTCTTTGTAATTATTTATTTTTAATATACACTTAGGATTTGTTCTTTCATAGAAAATGCATTTAGTGTGGTGAAAGACATTCTAGGTAGTATTATTTAAAAAAAACGGCTGACAGGGTCTGATAGACCCACCGCGTCCCCGCGTAAGTACTTAAAGCGCGCGTTCCCCTGGGTTAACATTTCTATAACGTATTAAAATACAAATACAATCTTAAAATACGCAATAAAAGTCCATCCAATGTGGACATGTTCCGGGAGATATATCTCCCTTCATCAACAGAAAATGAAAAGTCTGTGTAATAACATATACATAAACCACCATTTTTCAATTCTGGGTTTATTTATATGTTATTACACACATACTTTTCATTTTCTGCTGATGAAGGGAGATGTATCTCCCGAAACATGTCCACATTGGATGGACTTTTATTGCGTATTTTAAGATTGTATTTGTATTTTAATATTCATAACGCAATGTTCTATAAGACGAGTTTTTATCTTATTTCTATAACGGTTTGAGAAGAAGAAAAAACCACACAATCACTTTTAAAAATAAGTTGGAGTACAGTATGCCTGCTTACAGTATGGCTTCATGCGTGTCATAGAAGGAATTGGTTATGGACGTTCCAGAAGTGTTACAGGGTTTAGCGATCTTGAACCATCGCTAATACCCCATTTCAACCCCAATTTTTAACCAACTAAATACCGTTTAACCTACAAACTTCCACGATATTACTCGATTCAAAATGAAATGTTTATCATGGCGCATTATTGCTGGTTTGGCATTTGCGGACGATTAAATAAAAAGTACCTCTGACTTCGGCCATATACGGCCGATATCGATCGGTCTTAAAGAGTTAAAGATACTGCAATAAAACTTAAACTTCAAAAGCCACATCTCGTAACCGAACACTTCAAATTCCATTTCAAAACCAACGCACGTGTGTTTACATGGGAAATTTACCCGAGCGTCAACAACTCCAATAGCAAATCAAACGATGCGTTCCCATCAGATACCAACCTCCTTTGAGCAACACTCCGTTCCGATACCACTTGAGCTTCGCGGCCGGCTTGCTGTGCTTCGCGATGCAGGTGAGCGCCACCCTCTCGGCTTCACGTACCTGGAGTGTGGAGCCGTTCTCGTGTTTCTCAATGTGAAGCTCTTTTGGGGGGACTGGAAGAGAAAGAAGAAGATGTTTATGTTGTGTTGGTTCATTCCGTTTGGGTGGTTTTATTTTAAAATTGAGAACGTATTATAAAAATCAAGTTTCAGAACAGTGAAAAAAATGGTGTTGAATGTTCTTGTAGGTTACTTTTCAAGTGGTACACTTCGAGTTAATTGATGCTGAGGAGGGGCAGTAATCGATGTTGGTAGTGGATCAATAATCTAATGCTGTTTCGAATGGACTCCTGTTTTGGAGGGATTGTTGGACTTTGGCAAGGTCCTGTTTTAATTTGAGATTTCTGCATCTCGCCTGTTTGTAAATGAGTCTGTTACGCATTGAGGGCCAAACTCATTGTTCGATTTTGTTCAAATTTGGCATGAATGTTTCTTTAAATCTTTAAAATCTACTGTTTACAGAACTACTAGTTAAATTTTTTTAAAACAGGACATTTTAATTGTGAGCATTTAATTATTTTGAGCAGTATTCTTTATATCAACCAATAAGAAATACTGTATATATATATATATATATATATATATATATATATATATATATATATATATATATATATATATATATATATATATATATATCCCAAATAAATGAATACGTAACTTAGGACGAACAGTAAAAGAAAACAGTATATTCATTAATATTTATTTGGCACTATATTCATTAGTCATTTCCAGTGTATTCTTTGGTATTTTGCAATATATTCATTAGTATTTTTCAGTATATTCATTAGTATTTTACAGTATATGCATTAGTTTTTTCCAGTGTATTTATTAGTAGTATACAGTATTCATTTGTATTTTGCAGAGTATTAATTAGTATTTTGCATTATATTCATTAGCCTTTTGCAGTATATTCATTAGTCTTTTGCAGTGCATTCATTAGTATTTTGCAATATATTCATTATTATTTTGCATTATATTCGTAAGTCTTTTGCAGTATATTCATTAGTATTTTGCAGTGCATTCATTATACTTTTACAGAGTATTCATTAGTATTTTGCAGTATTTTCATTAGTTTTTTATGGTGTATTAATTAATATTTTGCAGTATATTCAATAGTCTTATCTATTTTCTAAAAATGTATATTAAAAGTAACATAGATATTACAATATTATTAATTATTTAAATGTATTTTAAATATGTAAATTCTTTTAAATATGTAAATGTCTAACATAAATACCAATAATAATACTGAATATATACATTTTCTCAAAAATTTGCTCCCGAAATTAGTCTGGTAGTTTTCTTCGGATAATCTTATAATTATAAAGTTTTAATAAAATAAGAAGTTTCCAAAGGTAAACTAAAATTTTTAAAAGGCAAATACTTTCTCCAGTATATTCACTATATCTATAATAAACAATATTTCAATGATTTGTACATATATTTTTAGCGATTTAAAATTTTAAATGTAAAAATAAACTATTTCTAGTTCAAAATTTCCAAACTTTTTTAAATCTATCTTTAGAATTTTTTAACATAATGATACAGTTACAGTATTTAACATTATAAAGTGTTTTGATATTATTTATGATAAAAGAAATTCCTATAAATACTTTACATTTTTGATTTTTTTTTGACGTCAGGAAAATTTTTAATAAAATCAAGAGCATTTTAATGCATATTTTTTAATATTTAATTAAATATATTGATTGCAAAATAGCAGTTAAAGTGTTTAATTTTAACAATTATTTTAAAACGTAGAATACTATTGTCAAAGCGACTTGAAAATACTTGCAAACAAATCTTTAGTTAATATAGACATCCAAATAAAAATTAAAAATAAAAACAACAAAAAATAAATAAAATATTTCCGAGCGTTTCCTTTTTTTTATTTATGACAAATATTAATATTAAAGTACATTAAAATAAATAAAAAATTGACATCGAAATCGAATATTTCTTTTTAAAAATAATTTCCTTTAATCACCATCCCCATCCATCAACCTTAATTAATTTCTTATTTCATTACCCCGAGGGTAAAACATCCCTTTGAGATACTTAAAACGATTAACGACGATTAAATCATCCAGAAACAGAGAGACCCGATCCCCAAATCGTAACAGCCTCAGAATAAATTACCCCTTTAAAGTATCCTTTCCTTCCTATCCCTATTAAGTATTTTACTTTCCTAACAATACTTCTTCCGTAACCACTGGGCTTAATGGAACCTCTACTTAGATTTGTGTTATCAGCAAGCAACAATAACAAGTGGTTAAATTATTTTTTCCCCCATACAAGGCCAATGGGAGGGGAATGGTCGCAAAATGGTCGATAAATGGTCGCGAAATGGTCGGTTATCGACGATGGCCTGATTAGGGCTTCACGGAGAGCGCGAGAGATGTGTCATTGTTAAGGGCAGAAAGACGTCATTAAGACGTGGCGGGAGATGGGATCTCGCTCCCTGGTCCTTCAATCTTAACTGTCAGGAGCGATGATGGCAATTAATCAGACAGGTGATTGGGGCTGATCGCGTACTGGAGTATCGGTCTGGTAAAACTTAGTGGAATGGATTATTTGGGATTAAGTTAGACGATGTACTGTCAAAGAATGGATAAGTAAAAGTTGAAACTTCGGAATGAGGGGGATCAGTGACTTAAATGACTAAATGAATTTATATTGCAACGATATTTTTATATAGATTTTAATTGGAATAGGTTGAGGTATAAATGAGTAATAGGACGATAATTTGGTTAAAATTAATTGTATACAATTAAATGTGACCCTGAGTAAAATATATTGTTTTAAGCTATTGATCGAGCGTTAGCGAGGTCCTGTTTTAACTCGACCTTTCGGCACTTTGTATGCCTACACTATAAAAAAGTAGGTACTTAAAAACGTGTACCTGAACATACTAGTTTTTCTTTGAGTACAATAGCATAAAAAATAAGCGATGACGTACTCAAATTTAATTAATTGCTAATCTTATCTCAAATTCAAGCCATCTTAACAATGCAGCCTGGCAAACATAAAATAGTTGCTCAGAAGAGGGTTTTCCACATTATTTGATGACGATTGCCAAAATGGAAACTCAGTTATTACAACTCAATTATCTTACTTCCTATTCTTTTGGTACACCTTTTTAACACTTCTTCTCTTTATTACTTCTTCACGTTGCTCTGGTAGTTCAACGGTTAAGGTACTGGACTGCGGTGTCTTAGTATATGGGTTCGATTCGCTGTAATCCTTAGTTGTAATTGTTGATATTTATAGAAAATAATTTATGAAGGCAGCCTTCGTAGGCAAGCAACTGCTATTTTTACTCATTGTACAATTTTTGAGTACATGTCTTTTTCAAAAATGAAACTTATGTATTCGGAGATATAATAAACATCAAATGTTCTAAAGAATGAGTAAATTTTATTTATTTTTAAATACCTATTGTTAACAGTGTATCTGTCTGTAAATGTATTTGTTGGTTTATTACGTGCTGTTAAAGTTTCAAACGTGCCGTTAAATTTTTAAACATTTAGCAGAGATCTATCATTAAAATCAACGTACGTGGCTTTTTATATTTTGATTTATTTTAGTTGCAAGGTTTACTCTTCCCATAACTACAGATAATTAAGTGTACTGTTATTCAACAATGTAACATAATATTTAGTGATATTCAGTTTTGAAAATAAAATAACCCAATAATTTAATTTTAAAAAAATGTCAAATTTACAATATTGATGTTTTCAAAATTAATAACTTAAGGAAAATATTTAAGGAATTATTCATATTAAAAAGTTTATAAATTATATATTGTAAAATAAGTAAATGGCTCATAAATAAAAATAATTATAATTCTATATAACTTCATATTATTTTGATCATCGGAAAGTTAAAAATCAAAAAATGTAATGTAAATGCTCACCATCGATTAACTTTCAGCACACTCAAAATAACTTTACAATAATCATCAACTAATAAACAAAATCCTTTGCATTAATTTTAAACTCAATGTTTACTGTAAAACGAGAAACAGTGCACATAATTAGCTTCAACAACAATTACTACACAAACAAACAAGTTGTAATCCCCAAAGAATAATTAACATTTTCCCACAACCATTTAATATCTCTTTTGCGGATCTCCAAACCGAATACTCCCTTCCCCCCTTCCGAAACATTTCCAAAAGAAAATACGATCCACATCCATTCATAATCACAACCGCAGCCCTCTGAAGTGTTTACACAATCGTCTCTCCTATAGACCCCCCCCCCCCTTCCTTTAATAAAGGCATGTCTGAAATTGTTGTGTGACATTAATATAGCGAGTCCCTCCCATTGTTTTGAATGCCCAAATCGTGCGACTCTGCCACTATCCAATACCAAGCGACCATTTCCTAGCATTTTCTGAAATGTGTCATGCAAAGATAAGTGAATTAGTCCATTATTAAAGGCGTTACAATAGTTGCCGCAATTCGGGATTTGGGACCCGCGGAAAATGTCTACTGTTATTATGTTGAATCCTTCTCGTTAAGGCTGTCAGTCTGGATGTAAATGGTTTAAATACGGGCGGGGGCGTTAGGGCTGAAGTTTAAGTAGTGACTTTAATTTTGGCGAACGCTTTCCAGAAACGTTGGATTGTGACTTCGGGACTAATTGTGAATGGTAATGCATTTTAATATGTGTTGCATTTGAAATTTTACAAGGGTAATAAAGGTTGTAAAGGTCTTAGCTAAGGTAACGTACTACTATAGCGTTTATGTAGAATATAATTTTATTTCAGAAAGATTAATTATTAAAATTCACAGTTTATATAATTAAAATGTTATTTATTGTTTAAGTAGCCTTGTAAATACACACACACACACACACACATATATATATATATATATATATAAAATTTTATAATGGTTTTAGAAGGCATTTTTTAATAAAAATTCAATTTAAAAAGAATTGTCAAAATTTTTATAAACTTATGAGGTGTTTTCAAAAATAGAATATTTTTAAATAAAAAAATATGTGTATATCCTTTAATAAATAATAAAAATAAATAGTTCATTAACGTAACAATAATAAATGTTTAGCAACCAAAATTGAGAGTAACTCACATGTTTATACTTATATTTTTAAGGTTGGCTTTATTACATTACTTTCATTACATTTCAGTATTATAATGCGTAATGAAACTGATGTTGTGAAGTTTAAATACATATATGCATTGTTATACTTTGGTTTAAAAAATATAACAATGCATATATTAATGCTATTGTAATATTTTATAAAGCTCGTATGATATATATTAATGCTCTTTTTGTATTATGCATATAATAGAAATAGTTATTTTATTATATTATTTACTAAACCAAATATTTATATTGTACACTTTTTTATTTATTTCCATATTTCTACTAGTTTAACATAACCAATATATAGGGTACCAAATACATCAAATCAAATATCATCTATTAATTGCTCTAAAGCGCAAACCTATCAGGCACAAACACCATCCGTTGATGACTTATTGACTTATACCATTCTAATCGCTCCAAAAACGAATCCCCAAAAGTTTACACAACACAAACAATCTACAGAACGCACTCCATTTACAGCAATTTCCAACTCTGCATCTACTCTTTCCCCTGTTCCGGCAGTCATTGTCTGTGTCATTTTATCCACGGCCATGCTGCCGAGGTCTCGGGGGGGGGGGGGGGGGATTCCAAATCAGAATCGTCCGTGAAAGGCCTGTCCTCCCCTGTCCTCTACCATTCAGTCGTTCGAATGTTCGAATTTGTTCGAAAGGCGGTCTTTGGGGGGGGGGGGGGGGGTTGACGTCACGGTGTCCTCCCGTTTGGTATGCGGGTTGGGTGGCTGTTCGAATGACCATATAAAGAATCGTTTGAATCGATAATGGGGGGGGGGGGGGTGAATAATTGAGGGGGGGGGGGTGCGAAATGTACGGTATGCCAAATGTGGATTGTTGGCAATGGTCTAAAACTGTTGTGAGGTGCTTTTCTGCGTTGGGATAGTTTTATGTGATGCAGTTATGGAGGAAAAATCAATGGTAAAAGTCAATAAGTCATCAAAGAATCGTGTTTGTTTCTGATAGATTTGCGCTCTAGCGCAGTTAATGAATGAGATTTTGGATTTGGTACCCTATATATTGGTTATGTTAAACTAGTAAACAAGTAAATGTGTTTACACTGTAAATAAAGGTACTTAAAAATGTCTACATGAAAATACTTGTTTTTTCTTTAGGTACAATTGCATTGTAATTGATCGATGACGTACTCCAATTTAAGTAAGTGTACTTTCTAAAAAATGAGTAGTGTTATTTAATATTGCTTATTTCAGCTTCTGTTCAAGCTATTTAACAATGCCACCTGACAAACTTAAAATAGTTGTTCAGAAGGTGTTTTTCCACATCATATCATTTCGATCGCCTAAATGGAAAACAATTTATTACAACTCAATTATATTACTTTCCATTCATTCTTTTGGCACACATTTTTAACAATTCTTCTGTTTATAACTTCTTTACGTCGCCCTGTTAGTACAACAGTAAGGCACTCGACTGTGGTGCTTTAGGATATGGGTTCGATTCATGGTAAGTCTTGCTTGCAATGGTTGATATTTATTGAAAGTGATTTATCAGAGCAGCCTACGTAGGCCAGCATCTGCTCTTTCTATTCATTTTTACTCATTGTACTCATTTTTGAATACATGTCTTTTTCAGAAATGAAACTTCTATATTTGGAGATATGATAAACATCGAATGTACTTAAAAATCAGTAAATTTTACTTATTTTTGAGTTTCTATTTTTAACGATGTACAGGGAAAATCGAATATTTTAACTTTCCGATCGGCTAGGAAATTACCGAAATCGTAAAAGTGTTTGAAAAATTCTAAAGCCCCAGTAGTAAAGTTTAGTTTCAATGTTAAAAAACTTAATAAAAATTTAAATTTTTAAGGTTACCCAATAGAAAAGTCAGCATATAAATTGTGAAGCATTAAAATTAAAGAAAGGAAACACATATAGGCAAGTAAATTAACATTTAAAATAAAATGCCAAGTTTTTTGTTTTAAATTCCTTTATAAAATTTCAAATTTTACAATTTCGATGAATGTTTCGTGCGGAAATTTTTCCTTCGTAGTTTTTATTGTGTGCGTATTTGATTACGTTTTAAGATTTTCTGAAAAACTAAAAATTATAATTATAGTTTTTTTTTAATTATTTTACTTATCAAAATAGTTGAATATGAACTTTTGAACTTATATAAAATGCAATATAAAACTAGTATTATAAATAATTTTACATATGTGTTATCAAATAATATAGCATATGTGTTATCAAATAATATAGCATATTTTTTTCACTATAAGTATATGTTTTCTAAATATATAAACTTAGATATTGAGAAATTTATTTATATTTATAGAAACGATATTTTAATATTAACTTTATTTCGAAATTTACTGAATATTTAGGGCTTAAATTTCTGTGGATAATTCAAATTTACTTTTGCCTAATTAAACACAAAATATTTTATAAATATTTTAATTCTTAAACATAAAAAAAACTGTAAAGGAAATATATTTTTTGAAAGAAAATCACATACTAAAAAATACGTGCCGTTACTTGACGGAGTAAAGAGTTTAAAAGAAGTCAGAAATATTCAACCGGAAGTGAAAAAATCGAAGATACAGTTATGGTATAACGTAAAAAAATATCTAATAAAAATATTTGCAGGAAAAATACATATACCAAAAAAAATTGCAAACTTGTGAAAAAAAATTGTGTATTAAGAATGCATAATTTTAGATCAGTTCTATTATATATAGTGTATAACATGATGCACATAAAAATGTCTTTTTAACATGGGCTTAGGTAAAGCTTTCAAGTATTTTTTTGGTATATGCGATAGAAAAGCTTATCGCATATACTTCCAATGCAATGTAACATGAAAGATAGTCACACTTTTGGCATAAAATTTAATACTTTCCCCAGACAAAAGTTTAATGGCAAAGAAATTCAGAACTGCATCACGTTTTGTGGAAAGCGTAGTAGTTTGAAAAGAAAAGTAGATAACATTCATCCTAACTTATACATATACAGATGAAAACTGAATTATGTAGTTACGTACTTTACTAAATAAAGAAAATATAACTGAAATATGAACAAAACAAAACAATCAATTTCTATAAATTATTTATGAATTCTTCAATTACTGTAGCTCCTCACAAGATTCCCTAATGTATAAATTTTATTTAATTTTATATATATATATATATATATATATATATATATATATATATATATATATATATATATATATATATATATATATATATATATATATATATATATATATATATATATATATATATATATATATATATATATATATATATATATATATATATATATATATATATATATATATATATATATATATATATATATATATATATATAAATATATATATATATATATATATATATATATATATATATATATATATATATATATATATATATGAATTTAAAATGTGTGTGCATTGTTAAAAAAGTACGAGACATTACTTGACTGAGTTAAGACATTTAAATGAGGTTAGAAATAGGTGGCTGGTAGTATCCATAACCTATTATGCATTTATACCATTAATGGTATATGCATGGTATGATATATCTGGTAATGGTATACAATAGTATGGTATACAATAGTATGGTATACCGTGTGAAAACTATCTATTCAAGAACATATACAACGTTGCTATCCTTCAGAAGGTTTTTCCATATGTTCACTTGGCTTCTAAGGAATGAGTTCCGAGAAATTGGTGTTAAAATTTGGAACTCGCCTTGACTGTCATGTTAAGTAGAATAACATTCAACTTATTAATGGACAATCTATGAAATTAGGAGCCACATTACTATACCAAATAATATATCCAGTTGCATAATAATGCACTTTAAAAAAGGTACTCAAAAATGAGTACTGTGTTTCTTTGAGTATAATTACTTCGTAAATGAGCGTACTCATATTTAAGTAACCGTACTCTCTCAAATATGAACAGTGAGATTTAATATTGCTAATATCGGCATCTATTCAAGGTCATCTTAATAAAGCTACCTGTTAAATTTAAATTGTTGTTCAGAAGAGGGTTTTCCACGTTATTTGATGTCGATTGTTTAAATAGAAATTTATGTTATTGCAACTCAATTATCCTACTTTCCGTTCTTTTGGCACACCTTTTTAACATTTATTCTGTTTACAACTTCACTTCTTAAAGTCACCCTGGTAGTTTAATAAATAAGGCTCCAGAGAATGGTGTTTGAGGATCTGGTTCAATTCCCAGTAAGTCTTGGTTGTAATGGTCGATATTTATGATGTATGAAGGCATCCTATGTAAGTTCGTTTAACTCATTGTACTAATTTTTTAGTGAATGTATTTTTCAAAATTGAGACTTAAGTAGTATTCGGAGCCATGTTAAGCATCGACTTTACTCAAAAATTAGTAAATTTTACTGGTTTGTGAGTACCTAGTTTTAACAGTGTGTAAAATTGCCTTAGTTCCTTCTCGAATTTTTATGACTTAGATCACTAAGTAGTCACCCCACCATATATAATTGTATAACTACAACAATGAAACGTGTTTCTTTCAAGAAAATAACTTTTACCTCATTAGGTACATAGCAATCTTGCCTACACACATGATAAAGTATTAATTTTATAATGACACACATCAAACAAACCTAATTATCGCTCCGAACTCTCAAGCGTAAATTCTTTGTTAGGTAATTTTTCAAACTTGGTAATGAATATCCCCCAAACCATTGTTCACATGCAAGAATAAATTGTATAAATTAATAAATAACCGTTAGCGTATTAAATATTTAAATTGATCAAGTATGAAAAATTACTTTTAAACTTCCGCCTGCTTAGCTTAAAAAATAATTCCTTCCGCTGCAATTAAACTATCCGCCATTGTATCGTAATCTTTTGTCTTTTGCCAGTAAAAAATAACGATGATAAGAAATGCACAATCGATTTAATTTGTCAGAGGAAGTAATGAATGCGCATAATCGTAAGTTTGTAAGTGTGAGAGAAAATAATGCTTTTGAGAAATCGTTCTGTTCGTTTTGAAGTGTATCTGTAATCCCTTATTAGAATGTTTAATGAATAGTATGTCATGAAGATTGGTGATTTGTTTTTGCTGAGTTCTGGTTACTTGGAAAGTAATTCGCAAATTAAATTCGTCTTTTTAAACATGCGTTTCTTTTGGTGTTGAAAGTAACAATTTTTTTTAATAAGAGTATTAAATGAATTTTAATTTAAATTAAATACAAAAATATTCAATGGTTCTTGTAAAATACATTAAGATTATTTTTAACAGGAGACATTAAATGAAACTCCAAAAATGTACACTAAATTTTATTGTAGGGTAACTAGCAGTTACCGACACGTACTGCAAAAAAGGTACTTAAAAATGAATATATAAACCTACTCGTTTTTCGTTTAATACAATTGCACCGTAAATGAGCGATGACGTATTCAAGTTTAAGTAACCATACTTTCTCAAATATGAGATAAATGGTTTAATATTGCTAATACCAGCTTCTGTTCAAGCCATCTTAGCAGCCTCAAAAACTTAAAATAGTTGTTCGGAAGATGGCTTACCACATTATTTGATGTAAATTGCTTAAATGGAAACTAAATTATTAAAGCTCAATTATCTTATTTCTCATTATTTTGGCACACCTTTTGAACATTTTATCTGTTTATAACTTCTTCAAGTAGCCCTGGTAGTACAATGTATAAGGCACTGGACTGCGGTGCCTGAGACTGTGAGTTCGATTCCCGGTAAGTCTTGATTGTAATTGTCGATATTTATTGAAATAGATTTATGACGGTAGCCTATGTAGTCTAGCATCTGCTCTTTTTATTCATTTTAACTCATTGTACTCATTTTTGAATACATGTATTTCTTAAAATTGAAACTGACATACTCGGAGCCATGATAAGCATCGAATGTATTCAAAATGAGTACATTTTACTAATTTTTGAGTATCTGTTTTTAAAAGTTTACCAGTTACCGACCATTTGATGGAAATATTTAAAACTAAGATCATGTCATTATGTTTTGATTACACAAGTCCCTTCAATCAATCTTTCTTCAATCAATATCATAGGCTTTTAAAATGTATGTACATTCTATTTTACATTATAATGTGAGATCATTTGCCACACGTTTAGAACTGATCGGTAATAGGCACATTTTCCCTACTTCTCTTTTGAGATTTTGAATTAAACAAAATACAAGTTTTAGTTTGTATATTTATTTAATATTTTGTGTGAGATAAATTATAATCTGTAGAGCATACATCTGTAGAGTTTTATCGTTCAAAATACCCTTTCAAATATAAAATTCCTTGACAGACAACGTGATGAATTTTTAACTGACGCATCGGGAGTTTTGCGAAACAGAATTTGTAGAACATAAACAAAAACTCATTAATTTATTATTTGTATTTATTTTAGTTAATGCCCATGAATAATAATTAAAAATAGTATTAATTTATTTATTGGTGTGTTCAATTATTATATCAAATGTATAACATATTTCTAAATTTCTTTACGGAAAAAGAGTTTCTATAAAATGTGAAGAAGTATAGCTGGTAAATTAATGTCATACTAGAGCTTCACAGTGGGCTATTTGCGACGGGTTGGGGATCTATCTCCAAGGGAAGAACCCCAAACAGCATGGATTTGTAAGTGTTTATTTGCAATTGAGTGCTATTTTACTTGCTGTTCAATAATCATTGGGTACTCTGTAAAAGTTCTAGTCATCATTTATATTATTCATTCTATATTATTACTTGAATTTACTCTTCCGTTTAAAATAAGTTATTTATCAAAATAGAATATTAAAATATTTAAAATGAATCAAGAAAAAAATCCTTTTTAAAATGAAATCAGAAATTATTTATCAAAATTGTAAAATTAAAAATTTTACAAAACAAAAAACTGCTTTTTTTTTAAATTTAATTTTTCTGTATAAAAGATTTAGGAAATCAGCAATTTCATTTTAATAGTTATAATGCTGCAAATGCTTTGCCTGGAGAAATTAGTAATATGATACGCAAATCACCAAATTATCAGCAAGTTAACATATTTATAGATTTCGCTAATTTATTAACACTCACACAATTAAAAATTCGCTAAACAAATAATAAGGGGACACTATCTCTTTCTCTGCCGAATCCCTTTTCATCAACAACTTTTGTGTAGAATATCAAGGGTTTCCATTTCCAACAGCGATATATCAATGTCAAATAAACAAATGGACGGAACAACTTATAGATTAAACCAATGAGTAGCCGGGAGTGGAAAACTTACGATACGCCATTTTGACAATGATTTATAATTTGTACGAATCTATTACTCAATATTCGAAATAATAAGTAATTACCAATTATTGAAATATAAAACTAGCAAAATAACTGATAAAAAATGACGATTCAATAAACTTACAAAATTACGATTTGGAATCGAATTTGTGAATGATTGTACAATGTATTAGGCAACTATTTGCGCATGCGTAGGAAATATATTACAGATATAAATTCAAATATTGACGACCAACAACAAGCTTAAGACTAATTAAGGTTAGTCCAGCTGGTATCTCATTGACTATCCAACTACTTCTTAAAATCATTTACTCCTGTACAATTAACAATATTTACTTTCAAGTTGTTCCATTTATCCATTACCCTATTATAGAAATAGTGTTTTCTCCCTTCCCGATTAAAATGGTATTTGTTTAATTAAACCCGTGACCTCTCGTTATATCACTCATATTAAAACCTAAACCCTCGACATATCCTTGTTGGATAAATTTGAACAGTTGAATCAAATCTCCCCTAACCTTTCTCTCTTCCAGAGTGTACATATTCAAATGTTTTTGTTTGGCTTTCGCAAGACTATAAAGTCGCTGAACATTACATTTCAACGATTGTACAAGTATACCATGACCAATACACCCAAAATGATCTTGCTTCAATGAACAATAGTATTAACCACTTACAGTATAAATATATAAAAAACTCACATTTAATCAAAGACAATTTAATTTCATAGATAGATATCATTATAAAAAGAATTATTATACAAATTTGTTGTAATCAATCACGTATATTTTTTAAAGGAGTTGCTTTCGAAATTTTTCCTAATAATTCTTGTAAATTTTGTAACACAACAGAAAATGAAACCTGGGATCATATATTTTTAGTCTGAGACGAAAATACTTATCATCAATTAAATCCAGTAACATTTCAACCATCCTAAAATTTTTCAAAAAGGAATATTTTTGTTTTTATAATTACGCAATCTCTGTTTTAAAATTCCGGGAGGACTTGATCAGCGAACTTGTGCAGGAATAACAGATTAAACCCCTAATTCTAATTGCTCAGGTAATTTATTTTTATCTTTGTTTGCACATTTGTTCAAATTGTGTTATAGATTTTTTAAAAATGTATTATCTTGTATTTTGTGTTATCTAATTTTGTATCCGCTTTTGTTAAATTATGTTGTCAAACTTAGTATACGGGCTACGGCCCACTACAATAGACTTATCTATATATATTCAAATGTCTAAATCTATCTTAATAATTCATGCCTGAAAACCATTGGACAATTTTAATAGCCCTACGTTGAACTTTCTCTAACAATTCAATGCATTTTTCAAGTGCAAGTATTGCGCTTTGTTGAGAAGTTGAACTGCAATTATATTTTATTGACACTAATTTCCATGCTGTAGGATATCAATGCCCATTTTCCCATCACCCCTGCTTGTTTGTAATAGAACAACCCATACATATAAACTTGTAACTCAGTGGTGGCAACACCTTAATCATTTTTGTTTACAATCTTCATGTGATCGGTCATGTTTCTTCCCAGTGGGTCAATCTCGTAAGCACCCACTTAAATGTTCCGTTTTAAATATTATCTTAGCTTGAACCTAAAGTTTAAATATATTTCAATAATATCATGTCTACCTTCTTGTGTTCCTTTAATTGCTAAAACACCTGCACATGCCTTGGCGGATTACCCCTTTATTCTTTACTTTAACCAAATATTCGATTATCTACCATTTCATTTATAATTATTCCACTGTATCACGTTCCACAATATTTATTTCACTCACAAAGCTAATTACACATAAATATCTTGACATACTCCCATTGCATTTTAACAGGTGAAAATATGACCACCAGAAACAAACACCGCACCAAACGCACAGACGTGACTTTTCAAAAAACAACAAAAAAATACACCCGGTTAAAGTCACAGTGAAGGGATAGAAAAAATAATAATATAAAATATCCCAAAGGTGTGCCTCCCGAAAGCAACTGTATCAACGTAAACATAATTGAGTTACGCGTTAAAAATTAATAAGGTTCACTGCAGGCTAAGAAAAGCAAAGAGCACCTTCGGTTTTTTTGCGGCACGGCCCATCAGAGCTGCCCTCCGGATGGATTTTGTGCGTGACTGGGGTTCTCCGTGTTAATAACTGTGATTGGGGGAGGGCCAGGAAAATGTGGGCTGGACAAACGAAGGATATTTTACTTACCTAGTATTGTCACGCGAGCGGCTGCCCGAATGGGATGGTTTTTGCTCCCTGGCCCCACCTGTAAAATGTAAAAAAAGAATTAAAATTAGTAATTTTTCATTGTACTTGAAAAGTTTTTTTTGTCTTACTTTGATCGTGGTGTATATTTAAATTAGATATTGTGGTGTATTTTGAAGTGAAGCGTTTTTACCGAGGCTAGTGGTCTGAATGACCTCGCCACGGAAATCAAACATGAAACGGAAGGAATTGTAGCACATCCACACAAACTTCTTTAGCAATGCTAGTGAATATGAATGCCATCACCACAGAAATCAAACATGAAACGGAAGGAAGAGTAGCGCATCCACACGAACTTCTTTAGCAATGCTAGTGAATATGAATGCCATCAACACAGAAATCAAACATGAAACGGAAGGAAGAGTAGCGCATCCACACGAACTTCTTTAGCGATGCTAGTGAATATGAATGCCATCGACACGTAAATCAAACATGAAACGGAAGGATGGGTAGCGCATCCACACAAACTTTTTTAGCGATGCTGCTAAATATGAATGACATCGAAACAAAAATCAAACATGAAACGGAAGGATGATTAGCGCATCCGCACAAACTTATTTAGCGGTACTAGCGAATTTGAACATCCTTGATACGGAAATCAAACATGAAACGGAAGGAAGAGTAGCACATCCACACAAACTTTTTTAGCAATGCTAGTGAATATGAATGCCATCGACACAGAAATCAAACATGAAACGGAAGGATGATTAGCGCATCCGCACAAACTTATTTAGCGGTACTAGCGAATTTGAACATCCTTGGCACGGAAATCAAACATGAAACGAAAGTATGAGTAGCGCATCCACAGAAACGTCTTAATTGATGTTAGTGATATGAATGCCATCGACACAGTAATCAAACATGAAACGGAAGGATGAGTAGCGCATCTACACACACTTTTTTAGCAATGCTAATGAATATGAATGTTTACGATACGGAAATAAAATATCCAACGAAAGTATGGGAAGAATTCACACAAAAGGATGAGTTTTCCTACAATGCTGATGAATCAGTCTAATTTGCAGCGTGTTTGTGTACGGTTTATTTGTTACAATAATACGTTAATGAAGATGAAAGAGGATTCACTGCAACCGGGAGCTAATGGGAGTGAGACAAATGGTTTTTTGTTATGTTCGCTATAAGTAAAAATCTGAATTTAAGAATTAAAGTGACTCATTACTATCTGGATTTTAAACCTAAAATAAATATATTTTGTTTTCTCCATATATTCCGTGATTTTCAACTCTTCTTTCGATAGGAATTTTGTCATTCGCTTTTATGGTTCAGAACATCCTAAGAATACAAATGGCAAAAGTTTGACGTTCTCAAAAATAACTATATAAAATAATTTGAAGTAGTAACGTACCTTTAGAAAAATACGCAGTGTGCCGATTTATTTGAGCAATCCTAGGTAAGTCGAAATTGGAAAGTAGTAATCCCATGCTGCTAAAAAGTCCTCTATTGAAAGTTTTTCTTTTTGTAGTCCGACTAACCGATTCGTTCAATATGGAGATAGCCCGCCAAATACAAGAGATTCTGTTTATTTAATAGCTCAGTATATAACTGTAAGTACGAGTTACTATTAAAACCTTTAACGTTGAGTTGATGTATATTTTAATATGAAGACAGCCCCTATGTATTTTTTTGCATATTAAAACGTGTAGAAGACTTTATTTCCAACAAAATATCGTATTAAGTTTAGTCATCCAATGAATTGTGTCCGAATGACGAAGAGTGGATCGTTTTTTTTTTTTTGCAGCTGCTGCACGATGTTAATTCAACTAGCTAAGCAAATAATAAATCTTCTACACCACGTCCAAGAGAACTCGTGGTAATTTAGGAATCATTATTCGAAACACATTTCTTATTTATGCAAGTTAAATAGTTCAAATCGTGATAAATGGATATATTTTTAAAAATGCTCATTTTGAACAGGCTAATAATATATTATACCAGGAGCTCACGCAATGATGTTTTCTGCTGTTGATATATGCATGCAATGTAGATATATTTAAATTTGTAAATTGTACTTATTTGTACCTTTTTTTGTTATTCTAAATGAATTGCCTATTCATTATATTTTTAGTTAACGTTGAACTAAGTTATTGTATAATTATGTAATACTGGATGATGCATGTATGCATTGGATATCTCTAGGTCGATATACATAACGTACACAGTTCTCGTTCTTTAAATAAAAGGAATTATTTTGGACTACGTGCAGTGTTAATGTAACGTATGCAGTTTCAAAGGCATCGTGATTACCTTTTTACTTGCTGTAATATTGTTTGTCTTAAAGCTGCCCATATCACTTAGTTTAAAATACATTTTCATTCATGTTAAGCCTATAATGAGATTTTTTATAGTCTTGCCCTAGACCTGTAACATTTTGAGTTAATAAAAATTATTTAATATACAACTTTTATAATTGTTTCTAAATCGTAATGAATTATTATAAAATGTACACATTTTAAATTTTGTGAGGCTAATTAAGTCTGCATATTTCTCAATTAAAAACTGTGTTTCAGTTTAATCAATATATTCTTAAGATAAAATATTCAAAAATATGACTGTAATTTAAAATTTAATTTGTCAAAATTAATTATCATCTCCCTGAATCTTTATATCACAATACACTTTTGTATACTTACTATCCTGAGTGTAGTATTTTGATTTCTGGAGAATAGATATACTATTTTGGTTTATAAAAATAGTATAGGACACAAATAAATACAGGATTGTCACAAATTGTTCGGCAATGGTCATTATTTGTCTGTTTAACTATAATAAACAATTGCTTTTGATGTTTTATAATTACTACTTTGTTGTTAATAGAGCTAAGCAGAGTTAAACGACTTGCTTAAAATATGAGCGAGATGTTTGGGCAGAAATAAAGTTTATAATGCCAATAATGCTAAATGTGATATATCCAAACAAAGATCATTGCTAACCATTCGTGACCACCCTCTGTATTGCTCATATCAACCAAAATATTTATAATTTTGGTTAACAAGAATAATATATCGTTGCACATTAACTGATTGTTTGATGAAAGTTTTTTTTTTAATTTAATGGTTTCTAAAATGCTATTGTTTTCCAAAAGGAGCAAAAAAATCTATTTTACAGCATTTTTATTGAGTTATTCGGCGTCCATTTATTTCCACTTGATACTGATATAAAGTAATTGTTGGTTTTATTGGCATTAAAATTTGTCAAGAACAGATTTGTAGTAATGAATAAGACCTAAAACGATTTATAACATGTGTATACAGCTATTGCAAATTCCATTCCTTAACAGTAAGATCAGGGTACTACTTTTATTTTGCTATTTTATTTTTATTTTGCATATTTGATGGAATACCGTTAGTTAAAACATGTTTTTCGATAAAATTGAAAAAAAAACTTTTTTTAAGTACTACAGGATACCATACCATTAAAAAAATATTGTAAAATGTATTACCTTTTTTTAATTGTATAATTGTTTAAAAAAATGTTCATGATACTGTGAAATCTCACACTGTTAAAAATAGTTACTTAAAAATAACTAAAATGTACTCATTTTTGATTATATTCGATGCTTACTCCGAATACATAAGTTTCAGTTTTGAAAAAGACATGTACTCAAAATTGAGTAAAATTAATAAAACGAGCATTCCCTTGCCTACATAGGCTGCCTTCATAAATCATTTTCAATAATTACAACCAGGTCCGCACAACCTAATGTCGTCCACACGAAGTCCAGGGCCTTATCCGCTGTACTACCAGATGTGAAGAAGTAATAAACAGAAGTAATGGTTAAAAGGCATGACAAAAAAATGGGAAGTAATATAATTGAGTCGTAATAACTCAATTTCAATTTAAGCAATCAGGATAAAATGGAAAACCATCTTCCTACAAATATTTTAAGTCTGCCAGGTCCCTTTATTAACATGGGTTGAGCAGAAGCTGAGATTAGCGATGTTAAACTATACTACTCATTTTTGCGAAAGTACGATTACTTACATTTGAATACGTCATCGCTCATTTACAATGCAACTGTACTCAAAGAAAAACGAGTATGTCCATGTACTCATTTTTAAACACATATTTTCACAGTCCGTCCATAAGCGTCAGTAGGTTAATAATAAATTAATTAATAATTATAAATTAAATGTGTCTTTAAAAACCTTATTTTGCAAGATATCCTAATTATAGTTTTCAATTGATTAATATATAAAAAAATGCATATGCATAATCAACTTAAAAAATAAGGAACAGTTCAATAATTATGTAGTTAATATATCCAAGATATCCAGTGAATATTTTGTTACAAAATAGAAGTAAAATACGTCGCCAATTTCCAAGCCAGGGCGGTTTACTGTGATTTATTGGCGAGAAGAATATTTCTATAAAATGTGATTTGTTATCACAGTCGTGTTAACGGAAATGTGTTATGGGCCCATTTCTTTCATAGGCTACAAGTATGACATTATAACTGGTCGCAGACAATGTATAATGTGACAGGCTAGAGAAAAATAACCCTATAAATTCTGTGTTTGCTTAATGTTTTTATTTTTTAGTTGAAAAGATCGATATAGTATCTATGCAATTGAAATGGAAGTAGGTTTTATCGGTATTGAAATGGAACTGAGGAAACCAAGTTTTTGTGTCTGTGCTCAAGTAAATGTTAACAGCATGTGTGAACTTTAAATAGGGTTTTACTATAAATATAGTATTTTTAAATTTAATTAATTTTGTTAAATTAAAAAAAAATTGTAAACTTTAACTATTTTTTTAATTTAACTAAATTTGTTAAATTTAACTATTTTTTTTTTAAATTTAACTATTTTTTTTAAATTTAACTAATTTTGTTAAATGTAACTAAATTTGTTAAATTTAACTATTTTTTTTTTAATTTAACTAATTTTGTTAAATGTAACTAATTTTGTTAAATTTAACTAATGTTGTTAAATTTAACTAATGTTGTTAAATTTAACTAATTTTGTGAAATTTAACTAATTTTATTAAATTTAATTTTTTTTTAATTTAACTAATTTTGATAAATTTAACTAATTTTGTTAAATTCAACTACTTTTATTAAATGTAACTAATTTTGTTAAATTTAACTAATGTTATTAAATTTAACTTATTTTCTTAAATTTAACTTATTTTGTTACCAAATTTAATTAGCCGTGTTACATATTACTATGTTTGTCAACTTTATTATATTTGTTATCTATAACAAGATTTCTTAACTATCACAAGAATTGTTAATTATAACAATATTTGTTAACTGTGATAAATTTGTCAACTGTAACTTTATTGATTAGATGTTTTAACTTTGACTATATATTTTATCTTTGTTAACTTTTATTAAATATATTTATAATTTTTAACTTTATTAATTTGTTTTTATGTATTTGAATGTGAACAATATTTGTTTGATTTTTAAATTTAACTATATTTCTTAACTTCAACTAGATTTGTTATTTTTAACTACATTAAATAACTTTAATTATATTTGTTAACTTCAACTATCTTATTGAATTTTAAATAGATTTAGAAATTTTAACTACATACATTATTTTTAACTAACATTATTAACTTTAACTAGATATATTAACTTTAACTAGATATATTAACTTTAAATATATTTGTTGGTTTTAACTAGGTTTGCTTAAAAGTTTTTGTTATTTTAACACTCATTATAATATTATTATTGAAAACAGTATATTAAATATATCTTGTTAAAATGTTTTTGTTATTTTAACACTACTTTTACTAATGTTATTGAAAACTGTTTATTAAACATATCTTGTTAAATGTTTTTGTTACTTTAACACTACTTTTACTAATATTATTGAAAACAGTTTATTAAACATCTTTGTTTAACGTTTTTGTTATTTTAACAGTACGTTTAGTAATATTATTGAAAACAGTTTATTAAACACATCTTTTTTAAGATAACCACCTAATTGAATATTGTTTTTTGATTATAATATGCATATGGAAGTTTATGAAATAATTTTTACGTTTACTTTTTAAAAATGTCGTAATTAATGTAACAACCTACTATTTAATTCATGAAACCATTTCTATGTACATTTTCTTTGTAATTTGTTCCTGTACGTATATTATGTCCTACCCTATTTTATTAAGATTGCTTGTCTATTCAATTGTATGGTTTTTTGTCCCGCCTGTGTGTATATTTAATCCAATTCAAATGTGTAATATGGAATTAGCTTTTTGTTTCTGAGATTTAGCTGTCACTCAAAGTAAACATGCATTCGTAAAATTTTAATGATTAAGAAATATTTACTAGCATTCTAAATAAATCTATAAATATTAAACACATTCTCTCAATCAGAAATATAGCACTACTACACAATTATTTGCAGTGCATCATTTTTTTTTAATAAAAAAAATCTTAAATGCCTTTGTGTTTTTCTAGATATTTAAATGTAAATTAAATGTAAAGATTTTTTACGGAATGCATCTAAGTTATTTTAAATATCATAGAAATAATTTTAGGAGTTTAGAAATCGAGTGGAATTCTGTAGAAAGCTATAAACTTCTGAAAAAATACCCAACGTTAAGTGAAAGTGGACTTAATAGCAGTTTAAGTCCACTTTCCACTTAATTTCCCACGTTAAGTATTAAACAACAATGCTTTATAATGTGAGAAGCCTACACTGTAAAAACAATGCTTAAAAATGAGCGCATGAACGTAATCGTTTTTCTTTGAGTACAAGTGCATCGTAAATGAGAGCTGACGTACTCAAATTTAAATAATCGTATTTTTGCAAAAATGATATGTGTGTGATTAACCATTGCAAATATCAGCTGATGCTCAAGCCATATTAACAAAGTGACCTGAGACACTTAAGACGATATTTCCCGCAGTTTTTTATATTGATTGCTTAACATTCTTACTTATCATTCTTTAGACACACCTTGTTAACATTTCTTCTGTTTGTAACTTCTTCACGTCGCCCCGGTAGTGTAACAGATGAGGCTCTGGAAAAGCAGTGCCTGCAAATGTGGGATCGATTCTCGATAAGTCGTGGTTGTAATTTATTGAAAGTGATTTATGAAGGCAGCCTATTTAGGTTAGCATCTTCTGTTTTTATTCATTTTCACCCATTGTACTCATATTTAAGTACATGTCATTTTCAAAATTTAAACTTATGTATTTGGACCCATGATAAAAATCAAATATATTAAAAAATGTGTACATTTTACTTATTTTGGAATACCTATTTTTAACAGGAATACCTATTTGGAATACTTATTTTTTAACAGGAATACCTATTTTTAACAGGAATACCTATTTGGAATACCTATTTTTAACAGGAATACCTATTTGGAATACCTATTTTTAACAGGAATACCTATTTGGAATACCTATTTTTAACAGGAATACCTATTTGGAATACCTATTTTTAACAGGAATACCTATTTGGAATACCTATTTTTAACAGGAATACCTATTTGGAATACCTATTTTTAACAGGAATACCTATTTGGAATACCTATTTTTAACAGGAATAGCTATTTGGAATACCTATTTTTAACAGGAATACCTATTTGGAATACCTATTTTTAACAGGAATACCTATTTGGAATACCTATTTTTAACAGAATACCTATTTGGAATACCTATTTTTATTCCTCTAAGTAGTTCAAAAGAGCACGTTCAGAGGTCGCTAATTTCAAAGCATTTATGGGGTGAAGAGTTTTTGCGATTTTCCAACATTTTATATTTTATCACTTACTACATTTCCCACGTATTCCTCAATTCTCTCATTTATTTTATATATAAATCAAAAACAAAATTCCCTTTGTGTTATTATTTACTCTAAAAATCATTCCACTGGTCGAATTCGTGCTTAAAGAACCTATAAAGTACCATGCGGCTGTTCCATAAAACATTATTTAAAACATGCCATCGTAAAACTAAAAATCAAAAACTGTCGCGAAACGGGATGTAAAAAAAAAAGTCTCTAATAACCAAAGATAAAAATCGCAAAAGACCATTTCTAAATATTAAAGTCTCATATCAACATTTTCGCGCGCTGAATACAGCAGCACGGCGGCAGTTCTTCTAAAAGCGACCCACTGGAGCTCTTCCCAAGGATATCAGTATTCCTCTGTGGTCAATTAAAATGAGAACGTGACTCCGAAATTCGAGACAGAAAACGCGGTTTCAATAACTATGGGCTTTATTAGCACCATGGCACCATCTCCACGGTATTAAGCGTGAAACAGACGGCGATGTTGCTATCTTATTGTAAGAGAGCGCGAGACTGAAACGCTTTAAAAGGGTCGTTCAACGACTTTGGGCATTTTATATGGTAATGGTGTAGTGTAGTAGATTTGGAAGTAAACGTTTTATTCATTGATTTTGTGTTTGTTTATGATTTTGTGTCAAACGTTTGAGAACGAAATGGATTGTATGGGTACGTGTACCCAGCAAAAAAAGTCAGCATGAAACCTTCATCAAAATTGTCAAATTGAAGATTTTTTGAAGGTTTTATAAAGGATAGTGAAACAAAAACTGCAGTTTTTTTTGAAGTTTTTAATTTTCCTGCATAAAACCTTTAAACTATCTGCATTTTTCTTTCATGATTAAAAATTGAAAGTTTTTTGCAGGTTTTTAGGAAGGTTTTTTACAGTTTTTATGAAGGATATTGAAACAAAAACCTTTAATTTTATAGATCTTCAAAAAAACTGCAGTTTTCCTGCATAAAACCTTCAATTTCAAAATTTTGATGAAGGTTTTATGATGACTTTTTTTTGCTGGGTATGTATACGTATGAGTATGTGTATGTATATGTATGAATATGTGTATGTCTCTAGATGTATTTATATATTATATTTCGGGTCTTATGGCACTATTCTACCTTTTACATTCATGGGCAAATTTTTTTTAAATGAGTACATGGAAGTACTCGTTTTACTTTGAGTACAATTGCATCGTAAATGTGCGAAGACGTAACCAAATAGTAATCGTACTTTCGTAAAAATGTACAGTATGGTTTGATATCAGATTCTGTTTAAGCCATCTTAACAAAGCGACCTGGAAAACTTAAAATAGATGTTTAGGAGATGGTTCTCCACATTATTTGATGTCGATTGCTTAAATGGAAACTGAATTATTACGACTCAATTATCTTACTTCTTATTCTTTTACCACGCCTTTTTAACATTATTTCTATTTATAACTTATTCATGTAGCTCTCGTAGTATAACGGATATGGCGCCTGGACTTCGATACTGGTAGATCGATTGATTATATGTCCGGCAAGCCCTGGTTATATTTGTTGAAAGTTATTGAAAGCCATTTATGAAGGCAGCCAATGTGGGCAAGCAAATGCTCTTGTTATTCATTTTACTAGTTGTTGAGTACATGCCTTTTTCAAAAATAAAATTTATGTAATCGGAGCTATGATAAAAATTGAATGAAATCAAAAATGAGTACAATTTACTTATTTTTAAGTACCTATTTTTAACAGTGTGATGTCACGTCCAGATATCTTCAGTTTTTCCATCGATGCATCCAGTTTTTAAACTCATAAAAAATACTCCCATTTTACAATATATTTCAAATCAATTTTTTAAGTATAATTTAAAAGCTATCTCTTTAAAATGAACTAAAAGTAAAAAATATCAAAAAATATCAAACTAAATGCCTAGGATGAAATATTTAGACTTCTAAACATTGAAAACAACTTTACAAATGCTAAAATAGCGTGAGCGTCAGTGGGCAAATTTGTATTGAAAGCAAAACTGGCTGTAACCAGTTTAAAGTTGCAAAATAAGCAAAATAAACTTTTTAACTTTCTGAAGGATAAGCAAAACATCGAACATTGACCAAAATGGATGCTCATTATTGAAGAAAATGTCGTTATTTTTGACGAAACAGTTTTCGGCGAAATGCCCAACGCCCAATTAAAAATTTAGTCAAATAAAAAAAATGTATTTCATCTGTTTTTTTACAAGATTTATTTTGAAAAAAATAACAATATTTTTAAATAAAAGCCAACGGCATGACTCGAACCAGCAATATATTGGTCCAAAGTCGTGCCCGATAAGGATCAAGCCATAAAAGCTCGTTCTGGTTTGTGCTAATATACATGTAAGAACCGAATTATATTATACCGCAAGAAAGGATTCGGAGTAAATTACTTTTTTAAAAATTTGAAGATTCAAAAGTACATATTCAATAACGAAGCGATTGCCAAAATTGACGACCCTGCATAGTTAAAAATAGATACTAAAAAAGTAAAATTGACTAATTTTTGTTTACATTCAATGCTAATCATCAAATAAGTTTCATGTTTGAAAAACACATTAACTCAAAAATGAGTACAATGAGTAAAAATGAATAAAAGGGACAGTTGATTGCCTGCATAGGCTGCATTAGTAAATCACTTTTAATAAATATTGACATTTACAACCAAGTCTTACAGGGAATCGAACCGAAATCCACAGGAAAATAGCCCAGTGCTTTATATCCGTTGCACTACCAGGGCGCCATGAAAAAGATATGAACAGAATACATGTTAAAAAGGTGTGCCAAAAGAATGGGAAGTAAGATCATTAAGTTGTAATAAATCGGTTTCCGTTTAAGCAATCGACATCCAATAATGTAGAAACCCATCTTCTGAACAACAATTTTAAGTGTGTCAGGTTTGTGAAGATGGCTTGAATATAAGCTGATATTATCAATATTAAACCACACTGCTCATTTTGAGTAAGTACGATTACTTATATCTGAGTTCGTCATCGCTCATTTACAAAGCAATTGTACTCAAAGAAAAACGACTATGTTCAAGAACTCATTTTTGAGTACTTTTTTTTACAGTATGGCTTTGATGCTCGCAGGATGCTAAAAAATTACAGCGTTATTTTTGAAAGCAGAGTTGTAAGGTTTTTTACATTGCAAGTGAGTTATATTTTGTTTTCGGACATGATTTACTTTATTCTTTTTGTTTTACTGTGGCAAACAAAACATTTCATTCATATTAATTTATTTAAACTCACTCAAGCATCCCTTTGCGAGAACGGATGACAAAAGATGATGGATGGATACTCAACTCCAAAAACAGGTTTGCAATGTGAAGTAAGCAATCGCTTAAAAAGTAAGTACTGGCGATGTATTTGGCGTTATTCCAAAGCAATATTTTCTATCAGTATTTGGCGATAATTTATTTTATAATTTAATTAACCTATGAAGTGGAAATAATAGCATTCTTTATTGACTCGGAACTTGCACTGCATTTCACTATTGCACAAACGGTTATTGTTTTTATATATACTTTAAAATATACGGTTTATACATTAAAATCCGCGTGTTAATTAACGCAGTCCTCCTTGAAAAAGCACTGCCAGCTGTATTTGCGTGCAGTGGCGGCGATTGGGTGCTAAAAGTGGGGGGGGGGGGCAAGATCAAGATGAAACAAGAGTGTGTAGAGCGCGGGGGGGAGGGGGGGGGTAATAAATATATTGACCACCAAAACAACGAATATTGCATATTTATATTTACTCTTTGTTTTGAATTATTTAAAGAAAGGATAATATCTTAAAATAGGTACGAGACGCCCAGGTCGAATATTAATTAACCCTATTACGATTATTCCCCCCCCCCCATTTTTTTTATGGAAGTATATGGACTTTTGCAAAGAATCTAATTAGTATACTTGTTGACCGACCTCCAAAGGGATAGGTATCCTTTCCATTTGTGTCAGTGTTGAAGAAGAAATGAGGTAAATTTTATCTTCCCAGAAAATTTCCTGCAGTATTTGCAGTTCTGCATTTGTGGTGCGACTTTTGGAACCCTGAGAAAAATAATTACAGTTTCAAACTGTAAAATAGTGCAGGCACGTAGATATAGATTTTACAGGGGTTCAGTGGAATCCTTAACCCCACAAAATCCTCACCCAACCCGCCACCAAATCTATAACACATTTTATTCTCAATTTTTTTTTTAAATTTTCATTTGTAAAAAGAAATACGTTGGCATTTGAATATCGAGGAAGCAACAGTTGTCACTGTCATTAACTACTTTTAATAGTTGTCAATAACTATGTATTCTTAAAATTAGTAAATCACCCCTAATTCTGAAATAAATTTAGAGAACAAATTTAAAGTTTGAGAATCCTTATAATATATATGTGGGAACGATTAGTTAGATAATTTATAGTTATGGTAATTTAAAGATGTAATAAGCGTTTTAGTTGACCAAAAATGTAAAGAATAGTATAAAGGCTACATGAGCTAAAGAAATGTAGGAGTCAAAAGACTCGACTTACATGGTATTGTGCAACACAATCGACACTGCTGATTTTAAATTAAACGTTAAATATACATAATTTAATTCAAAAGAAATTATTTACTTATTACCAATAAATATTAACTTCCATTAATTAAATTTAAATTATAAAGGTAATTTTAATTCAAAGATCAAAAAGAAACAAGAAATTTACCAACTTAACGGCGCCAGGTGTTGTCCTCGTTATCTGACCATGGTTCAAATACATGAGGCATTGTTCACGGGTCTTTCCTTCAAGATGGGCCCCGAACTGTCGCCAATAGTCCAATATGCTGTACTGCGGCGACGTCCAATGAGAGGTCCGTTCAGAGGTCTATTTTAAGTTTAAGGCAAGTTGGGTGATTTAACCTTTTCTCGCTTTCTTTTGCTATTTCTTTGGGCTTACATTTTCATAAATCAGGGATTTTTAAATGACGGATGACGAAATTCCCAACTTTTAAGGATTCCAGATTAGTTGGGAAGGGGGGGGGGCGCAAAACCGTAAATCACATGCACACATTAATAAAACAAGAATTATTATCCTTATAACATCAATTGCTCAGACGTTTGGCGCCTATAGATTGCGCAATACTACATTAATGTAAGAAGTTTCATACAGTCGCTTAATAAAAAAAGGGTATCTGATCTTGAACTATATTTAGAACTAAATAAAAAAGGCGATATTAGCCGACTGGTCTGGGTTGATTCTATGGTCCTGGATTTAAGTCGAAAAGGAATTTACAAAAAGTAAAAAAAAAAATTACAAAGTTAGATTATAATCAAAGAGCAGGTGCTGGGTGTTTTCGCGGGCCAATAAATTTAAAACTATTATAGGAAACATGTGAGATGGTTTTGCTTTAGAATAAACTGGCAACTTATAATGAAGTATTTTAAGGTTAACGAAATTATGTGGTCTTTGCTCAAACAGCCATACCACAATATGGTTTCCATGGCATGTTTTGGAGCATCTTGTTTATACGACCCCGTTTGACTATATTTTCCCTTTGTTATCTTTATTTGTATTTCAAATTAAATCTAACATGACGTCATCGGGTTTCTGTCCCAGTAACCCGTGCTCACAGAGGGGGTATCAAGACAGAATACCCTTCCCCACCCACCCTCAAAAAATCTCTATTTTTATTATTCGGTTTTTAATTATTTTTTTTTTACTTACAATGGGAGGAGTTTGACCCCCCCCCCCCCCCCCCTACTTATACGTGCCTGTGGTAGTGGGAGAAAGTTGGGGTTCAAAATGTTTCCTTTTTTCGGAAATGCAGTAAAACAATTGACTTGTAACTTAGTTTTAAATAGTGCAATATTAAAAAAGTGCGGGGGCAACATCCAAAAAAAGTGCGGGGGCAACCGCCCCCCCGAATTGCCGTTTTTTTTGTTTGCGTGTACCTACTTTAAAGATGTACTCTTAGTTTCCTTGGAATCACGCCAAATCAGTTCCATGTTCTTGATGTTTCCAGTTATAAACATAACAAAACTGGTTTACGATGAAAGGACCAATTTTGGTCACCTTATCTTAAATATAACATTTATTTCTTAGAACCTTCGAGCATGAATGGACTGTAGTAGAGCGAATATGACGTCATAATCGTGATGCAAACATCTCAGAATTGATCTTCGAGCATGGATCCTTCATAGTAGAGAAAACATAATGTTATAATCTCGATAACATCAAAATTAGACCAACGTGTATGGCTTCAGACACGTTGTTAATTACGTCATTCCATTCCTAAATTTTCACTGTTACACATTTTCCAAGTCATCAGCCAATCGCGAGTATTTTATAATTCATATTTTGAAAAGAAGTCACGTGTCTGAGGCCATTCGGTCTGAGATGTTGGTTTCACGATTATGAAGTCATATTCGCTCTACTACAGTCCATTCATGCTCGATGGACCTGATGGCACCAGTCACGTGACTCCATTTCAAAATTTGTGAATGAAAAAAACGTTCGCGATTGACTTGTGATTTGGAAATAGTAGTAAATGCGTTACTTCATGAAGTACAAGATATTTTTATGAATGAACAAGAAAAAAAATATGAATAGATGACGTAGTAAACCACGTGTCTGATGTCATACATGTTTGGCTTTACTTTGATGTTAGCGACTCTTGTAACCTTACGATTTCTCTACTATGAGGGATCCATGCTCGAAGGTTAGAACGGGTTTAGCATAGTGCTTTGAAACTGGTTCAAGATATTGAACGGGAATGAAAGACAATAAAGATACAAACAGATAGAGAAACAGATAGAGAAACAGACAGAGATCAATGAAGACAAAAGTGAAGACATACAGTGAAACAATTGAGTATAATTGAATCGTAAATGAGAGATGACGTACTTAAATTTAAGTAATCATACTTTCTCGAATATGAGAAGTGTGATTTAATATTGCTAATCTCAGCTTCTGTTCAAGCCGTCTTAACAAAGCGCCCTGAGACACTTAAAATAGTTATTCAGAAGATAGTTTTCTACATTATTTGATGCCGATTGTTTAAATAGAAACTGAGTAATAACAACTCAGTTTCATTAACTGAGTTTATACAACTCAATCTTACTTCCCTTACTTTTCGCACAAGTTTTTAAATCTTCTTCTGTTTATAACTTCTCAATGTCGCCCCGGTAGTTTAAAGGATATATAACTGGACTGCGGCGACTGGAGTTCGGGGTTCGATTCCTGGTGTAAGTCTTGGTTATAATTGTTGTTATTTATTGAAACTGATTTATGATATCAGTCTATGCAGGCAAACAACTGCTGTTTTTATTCACTTTACTTATTTTTTAGTACATGTATTTTTCAAAAAATGTACCACATTTATTCGGAGCCATAAAAAGCATCAAATATTCTCAAAAATGAATATATTTTACTCATTTTTGATTACCTATTTTTAACAGAGAATTCACCCAAGGACACAACAACAATGCCACATTGTTTCAAACCCCACGATGTCCCACATTTTTCGAATCGCATGTCCCATAACCATTACCACTCATCAACGAGAGATTTATTATTCATGAGGGCGCATAAAACTGCAGCCCACCGTCCCCTGAAGGTGTTAATAGAAAGCCGTTCTGAGCACCATTCCAGGACGAGGCATCGTTAAAAATGCAGCTGCCTGATGTCGCATTTTTTATACATTGGGTTCATTGTTTCTTCGTGGTGTCTTTTTGAATCTGAGCTTCCGTGCTATGACTACTCAGAGCATCATTATGGAGAATAATACTGAAAAATACTGTATTTTACTTCGAGGTGTTGCTTCTTGATGCTGTGTTAAAATGGACCTTTCGCGAGGGGGATATTTTTAAAATAACTATTCAAAGATAATGGCTAGTAGATAACATAGTTCTAACTAAGTGTAGGAATAAATTTAACACATAGACAATAGGAAACGTACGATAGGAAGTGACACCTATTGCATTCTAGAAATAATAATATGTAAATTAAAAGAAATCATGTTAAAACTATGTAACATAAATAAAACAGCCACACTGTTAAATGTGTTTTCTCAATATGCTCTGATTAAATTTGTTCGTCATATATAAGAAGTGTATTAGTCAAAAATAACTAAATATTTTGTCATATTTGACAAAATTGTTAATCAGAGCAGAATTGGCGAAATCATTTTTTTTAACAGTGCATTGCCTACACCGCCTAACAAAACCACGTCAACACCATGTAACATAAATGAAACTGCAACACTCTAAAATGTGTTTTCTCAATATTCTCTGATTAAATTTGTTCGTCATATATAAGAAGTGTATTAGTCAAAAATAACTAAATATTTTGTCATATTTGACAAAATTGTTAATCAGAGCAGAATTGGCGAAATCATTTTTTTTAACAGTGCATTGCCTACACCGCCTAACAAAACCACGTCAACACCATGTAACATAAATGAAACTGCAACACTCTAAAATGTGTTTTCTCAATATGCTCTGATTAAATTTGTTCGTCATATATAAGAAGTGTATTAGTCAAAAATAACTAAATATTTTGTCATATTTGACAAAATTGTTAATCAGAGCAGAATTGGCGAAATCATTTTTTTTAACAGTGCATTGCCTACACCGCCTAACAAAACCACGTCAACACCATGTAACATAAATGAAACTGCAACACTCTAAAATGTGTTTTCTCAATATGCTCTGATTAAATTTGTTCGTCATATATAAGAAGTGTATTAGTCAAAAATAACTAAATATTTTGTCATATTTGACAAAATTTTTAATCAGAGCAGAATTGGCGAAATCATTTTTTTTAACAGTGCATTGCCTACACCGCCTAACAAAACCACGTCAACACCATGTAACATAAATGAAACTGCAACACTCTAAAATGTGTTTTCTCAATATGCTCTGATTAAATTTGTTCGTCATATATAAGAAGTGTATTAGTCAAAAATAACTAAATATTTTGTCATATTTGACAAAATTTTTAATCAGAGCAGAATTGGCGAAATCATTTTTTTTAACAGTGCGTTGCCTACACCGCCTAACAAAACCACGTCAACACCATGTAACATAAATGAAACTGCAACACTCTAAAATGTGTTTTCTCAATATGCTCTGATTAAATTTGTTCGTCATATATAAGAAGTGTATTAGTCAAAAATAACTAAATATTTTGTCATATTTGACAAAATTTTTAATCAGAGCAGAATTGGCGAAATCATTTTTTTTAACAGTGCATTGCCTACACCGCCTAACAAAACCACGTCAACACCATGTAACATAAATGAAACTGCAACACTCTAAAATGTGTTTTCTCAATATGCTCTGATTAAATTTGTTCGTCATATATAAGAAGTGTATTAGTCAAAAATAACTAAATATTTTGTCATATTTGACAAAATTTTTAATCAGAGCAGAATTGGCGAAATCATTTTTTTTAACAGTGCATTGCCTACACCGCCTAACAAAACCACGTCAACACCATGTAACATAAATGAAACTGCAACACTCTAAAATGTGTTTTCTCAATATGCTCTGATTAAATTTGTTCGTCATATATAAGAAGTGTATTAGTCAAAAATAACTAAATATTTTGTCATATTTGACAAAATTGTTAATCAGAGCAGAATTGGCGAAATCATTTTTTTTAACAGTGCATTGCCTACACCGCCTAACAAAACCACGTCAACACCATGTAACATAAATGAAACTGCAACACTCTAAAATGTGTTTTCTCAATATTCTCTGATTAAATTTGTTCGTCATATATAAGAAGTGTATTAGTCAAAAATAACAAAATATATTGTCATATTTGACAAAATTGTTGATCAGAGCAGAATTGACGACATCATTTTTTTAACAGTGCACTGCCTACACCACCTAACAAACGACACGTTAAAACCACGAGAATTGACGAAATAATTTTAACAGTGCACTGCCAACACCACTTAAAGAGATTGGTCAAATCCTTTTCACTCCTCGTGCGACGTCATCATAAGAAGTGACAGAAACCGGTTTTTGTCTTCTTTCGTCGTCGTTCATTGGCCGAAAGAAGACAAAAACCGGTTTCTACCACTTCTTATGATGACGTCGAACCAGGATTGAAAAGGCCTTTAGGAGGTGTTGGCAGTGCCCATAGCTTCTGTTTCCATAATTTTGTACTCTGGTATGACCTTCGAGCATGGATCATTAGAAGTAGAGGAGTCATGACGTCACGTTCGCTAACATCAAAGTGAAGCCATCATGTATGGCCCAAGATACGTGGTTAACTACATCATTCCATTCATAAATTTTCACAGTTACACATTCCCAATTCACAAGCCAATCGCGAGTATTTTTTCATTCAAAATTTTGAAGAGATGACACGTGATAAGGGCCTTCCTCACTGATATGTGGGCTTCACTATGATGTCGTCCTATTCTCTCTACTGCAGTCCCTTCATGCTCAAAGGGCACGACGGACCAAAAATAGAGGACTGCAGTTTAAATACGATGTAAAGCACACACAGTAATAAAACTTCGCGAAACATTTTAGTGCATACAATTTTACTAAAAATATTAGATAGGCGCAATTGTATGTTCATGTTGCACATCAAGCGGTTTCTACATAGGCAATATTGGTCGGGACACTCTGAGTAAATGTAAATTTAAAATTATGAAGGATTGTTCTTACTTGACATTGATATTCACCCTCGTCCTCCAGTTGGACGTTCTTCAGTCTCAGGTTATGGACTCCCCTTCGATCGTCCACAACCATGCTGTATCGTGGGTAACCAGGAATGTCCCTCTCGAAACCTAGACACAAAAATATTATTATAGTTAAAAATACATTGTTTACATATATAATATATTTCAGTACACTGAAACCTGTTTTTGTGCGGTGGATAGGGACCGCATAAAAAACGCATAAACAAAGTTCGCACAAAACTTCACAAGTAGCTATAAAAAATAGTTTTCGCAACACAATTAAATTTTTTTTATGCGGTGGATAGGGACCGCATAAAAAAAGTCTCACATAGAAAATTACTCAAAACCTTACGAAAAAACTAGGAATTACTTTTTTAAACGAAATCAAGACACGAGGCTTGACAGCTACTTGGAATCTCGCCAAATCTTTTGGAATCTGAATTAGAAAATACGTATGCAAACATTTTTAAATATTTTATTTACATATGTACTCTTTTTACACATACGAAACTTTTAAAAATGTATAACCATTATCCTTCGTAGTCTGACAATACGCGAACTTGGTTCAAAATCGCTTTCGTGACTTGAAGATACTACATCGTACTCGTTTAGAGTTGACTTTATTTCAGTTATATGTAGTCAGTGATCAGTTTTTGCGACGACTGTTGTTTTACTAGAAGCTTGTAGCCATAAAATCAATTATGTTTCAATTTGATCGAAATTTTCATATACCGCACAAAAAAAATCGCATAAAAAAGTCGCACAAAAAAAATATCGTACAAAAAAAGACCGCACAAAAACAGGTTTGAGTGTATTATATTAATGGTGAAAGGATGTTATCACATAACTTGTATTAGTATACTAGAGCGCCAACCACATGACTTTTGCCGTTTTAAAGAACGAAGGCGCCATTTTTGTAGTGGCACTACAGCGCTCTTGTCGAATTGTTACACCCCAGCAAAAAAAGTCAGCATAAAACCTTCATCAAAATTTTGAAATTGAAGGTTTTATGCAGGAAAACTGCAGTTTTTTTTGGAGATCTATAAAATTAAAGGTTTTTGTTTCAATGTCCTTCATAAAACCTGAAAAACCTTCATAAAAACCTTCAATTTTTAATCATGAAGGGAAAATGCAGATATTTTAAAGGTTTTATGTAAGAAAATTTAAAACTTAAAAAAAACTGCAGTTTTTTGTTTCAATATCTATTATAAAACCTTCAATTTGACAATTTTGATGAAGGTTTCATGCTGACTTTTTTTGCTGGGACTGTGTATAAAAAGGTACATAAAAATGAGTACATGAACATACTCGATTTTCTTTGAGTACAATGTCATCGTAAATGAGCGATGACCTACTTAAATTTAAGTAATCATACTTTCTCAAAAAGGAGCCGTCTGATAAAATATTGCTAATCTCAGATTATGTTCCAACCATCTTAACAAAGCGACCTGGCTTCGATTCCCGGTAAATAGTGGTTGTAATTGTTGATATTTATTGAAAATGATTTATGAAGGCTGCCTTTCAAAATTGAAACTTATGTATTCAGTGCCATAATGAGCATCGAATTTAATAAAAAATGAGTATATTAAGAGGACTTGGTACCCCAAAAATTATTTTCTATAATTTGATATAAAATTAAATATTTTTGTGATGACTACATGTAAACTATGCAGAAAAGAAGATTTAGAAGAAAACAAATTTGAAATTTCTTCAAACTTTTTAAAAAAATAAATTTTTGTTAAATTTTTCGAACATTTAAGGCATTTTTCAAAATGCTTCTTCACCTTCAGATTTCATTTTTTTGCATCGAATTTTTTTTGTAAGCTGTATTGATTTATCCCTAATAACTTTATGGATCGGATTTTGCCTAAGTATTTGAGTTTAGGAGAAAAAATATAATTAGTGAAAAATCGGCCATTTTTGTTTAAAAAACTCTAATTCTTAAACATTTTATTTTTTTAAATAAGTTGTTTTTAATATTTTTCTAATTTCATCCATAATTCTATTCAATATACTCTTGTGTACATGTTCAAAAAATTTTGCGATAATTCATGCATATTTGTTTGAGTTTTAGTATTTTAAGTAAGTGTATGTTCACGAAAACAGCAAGCTGAGATAAATGCATTTAAAGATTTCAGTATTGAAAATATTTTATTATAAATATCCCAATTAACTCAAATATTTTTTCACATAAATAACGAATATATATCCTACAAATTATGTAAAATTAATGACAAATAACAATTATTTTATTTTGCTGCAACCTTAAATAAAAATGTCACTTTCAGTATCCATGCATGCAAAATTTCAAAAAACACAATAAAATAATTCACGGTCAAGCAAATTTTTATTCTTGTAATACATTTTTAGCAAACCACTACCTACTGAACATTATGAAACAAAAATTGACTGCAGATATTTATATAATTTGCTCTATTGTTGAGTTTAATGCAGGGAAAACTGAAAATTTTTTAGTGGTTTTATACATGACACTCACTGTAAATTTAAAGCACCCCGCAGCCTTAGTTACTCCTAATTTATTCTTAAATTACTTTTTCTCTTTATGCATAGCAATATTTACAAGTTTAAGTGCAAAATCCCTGATGCGGCGGCGTATTGCAAAATAAGAGATTTTGCAGTACACCGCCTTTTCCTCTAGTGTATTTTGGGCAAATTAATTCACACACAGAGTTTCTGTAAATTAATGTCTCGTCTGATCCTAAAGATTTTGAAGACTTTTTCATTGTATGTATAATTCAAAGTTGTATTCACATACAAAATTTGACAAAAAAACACAGACTCGCTTTTTATTTACAAATGTATCTTTGGGATACCTGAACTAGCTGATGATGTGTACAATTTCGTTGGAATTTTGCGTTTGGCAGGTAACACATCTTTATAACAGTTCTGTAGAAGCAATCATTTGATACATTGCCATTATTTTGCTTAGATGTACCCATTTTTACATTCGGTTTATGACTTTCTCCATGTAACACATTGGATAAGGAGTGAAGAAAACGTTCAATATATGATTAATATTTATTCAATCGTTTTGAAACTTTGGGAAAACATGCTAGAAGGTTAAAGCGTTATTTTAAACCAATACTTATCGATTTTGGGGTACCGAGTCCCCTTAAAATACAAATACAACGTTAAAATACGCAATAAAAATCCGTATATTCCGGACATGTTTCGGGAGATACATCACCCTTATAACTGGGCATCTCACCCTTATAACTCACCTTATAACTGGGACATATACAGTATTTCATGTCAATGTGGCATGTCATATATATGTCAAACAAAGAGAGCATTAAGATTTCGTATCAATTAGCACCAAGCACATACTGTTAAGCAAGAAATAAAAAAGTCCTCCATTACCAAGCACTCTTGGGAACATGATCATAAATTTAATTTTTCTAACTCACATTTAATTTGCAAACCTAAAACTCCACTTGAACTGGACTTCCTGGGGGCGTTTCATATTTTTAGCAATATTGACTCGATTGTCAATGAAACGTTTGCGGTCCCAGTATTTCCCGCTTGTTGGCACACAATAGTTAACTCCAACCGATTGAAATAGTTTTTTATTTTTTTGTTCTTTGGCAACACTTTCAATTTCTGGGTTTATTTATATATTTTATTACACACAGACTTTACATTCTCCGCTGATGAAGGAAGACGTATCTCCCGAAACATGTCCGGATTATACGGATTTTTATTGCGTATTTTAACGTTGTATTTGTATTTTAATATTCTTAACGCAATGTTCTATAAGACGAGTTTTTATCTTAAAAAATGAGTATATTTTACTTATTTTTGAGTACCCATTTTTAACAGTGTAGGGATAGGATTTATGGGGCGCCTTACTGCAAAAGGAATTTTATCCACGTTCAAGTATTGGAACCTTTTGTGTGTAGCACTCTTCAAATTAACATCTAAATACTTTCAGCTACCTCAAATGTTCAATATTTGATTATGTAAGTTCATAACTAACAAATTTATAGGTAATGTCAATAGAGACGGCTGCAGGTTTTAACGAGCGTAACGTCATACTCAAGTGGGTAATACTCTTTTGGATTCCGAAGAAAACAAATTACGCTTTCTACGTTGTGTTCCGTGACGATAAACTGCATACTTTTCAAAGTAGTTTAAAGACAAAAAAAAACTAACTAAAATAATTTAAACAATAATAATATTTCTTAAATAACATTCCAATGTTCAAAGTATGTGTTCATAATTTCTACAGATTACCATTTAATTATTAAAAAGTATTTTTTATTTGCATTTCATACAATCAAAAAAGTCGAATATATTATTTTGTATAAAAACAATATAATTTATATATTTTTTTCTTTAAAAAATGCCATCACAGCTTAGCAAAATATTTGTGATACAATTTTTCTTATTGTAAAGTTTTTTAACTTTTCATGGACATTAAAGTAAAACCCCCAACATGCATGATAAAAGACTACCAAACTCTTCTGAACTCTAAAAGTACGCAGCCACAAATCACTAATAACGATCTGTGTCTTATTTTACGCTTCGAAGTTTTAGAGGATGCTATTTTTAGCTCAAAAGGGGCATCTTGTTAGATGGTAGTACATATCGATTTATTTTAATAAAAACTATAAAAGTTTGCATATTATTTGAAATTTTACTTTTATAAAATAATGAGTCGAACTCATATTAATGTAAAAACTAGCATTCGAATATATGTATTAAAGTTAACGGATAATATAATGACTTTGTATTTTTTTTTAATGTCTATATTATATGTGTCATATACGTGAGAAATTAAGGTTGCCAAACAAGCATATAAAAGTACCTGGTGGTGATATTAACTCATAATGATTTGGCGGTGTTTTTTGTCGATCAGAAGTTTAGTTTTCGATAATTTAAATACTTTTTTTTTCAATTAGGTTTGATATATTTTTATTTAAAACAAATTTTCTTATATGGTAATAAATAAAAAAAGTTTTTAAAAGTATTTTGTTTGTGAAAATGTTTTTTAAAAGGTGAAAAAAAATTACACTTACTATTTATGAAAGAAAATAATTATATAATTCTAAGGTTAAAATAAATAGTTCATTTATCTTCTTAATTTTTATCAGTGAAAAAGATTTTTCTATAATTAAATATTAAGAAACAAAAATATCATTGCTAATGAGGCAAAATAAGCATTTAATCATAATACAGTTTCCTAAATAGTATTTATATTGCGCATGTTAATAAAAGCTATTAGTGTGTAAGTAATAAACATATTAAAATCGGAAAATATTACAAAAATACCAATAACTAGACAATAATATGCTTAACTGTTGATGTTTAACGAAAACTTAATATAATATTTGATAACGAAAGATGTGTTGTTTAGTATAACGTTTCCGCATTTATTGTATGTAAATTTTATTTAGCAAATTGTATTATGATTAACTGCTTACTTTATCTAATAAACAATGCTATTTTTTTTCTTAACAAATAACTAAATCTATAATGTTTTCTTATTCAAAATTTCCTGTAAAACCAAAATTTAATATAATATTTGGTAATGCTATAAATGCTATTCAGCATAAAGTTTCCGCATTTATTGCATATATAATTTTATTTAGCAAATTGTATTATGAGTTAATACTTATTTGCCTAATTAACAAGGAATTTGTTTTCTTAACAAATAACTAAATCTATAATGTTCCATTATTAAAATGTGTCTGTAATACCAAAACTTAATATAATATTTGCTAATGCCATAAAAGTTATTCAGAATAACGTTTCCGCATGTGATGCATATTAAAATTTTATTTAGGAAATTATATTAAGATTAACTGCTTATTTTGCCTCATTAGGAATTACATTTTTGTTTCTTAACAAATAAGTAAATATCCAATGTTCTTTTATTAAAGTTTTAATGTAACACTAATAAAAATAAAGAAGATAAATGAACTATTTATTTTCACCTTGGAATTATTTCCTTATTTTCTTTCATAAATATTAAGTTTATTTGTACAAATAAACTTAATATTTATGAAGCCAGATTGAGAAGAACTATAAATCCTAATTATCGTTCAGTCAGACAAGCCATTTGTATTTTAGAAAGTAGAAATTAGAGATAATGCATCGTTGTGTCTCCATTTCATTGTTTTGATAATTTAAACACTTTATAGGACGCATAGTACAAAATATATTGCAACAAATTATACAACTGAATTCTAAATAAAACAAAAGTTTGTGTTTCATATAAATATTTATGAAAAAATAAAGTTGAGTATTATGTAGGACACGCAATGTTTAAAGAAAAGGTTTTAGACAAAACTTCAGAATTCATTTTAAAGCGTATCCCTGCTTCTTTTTGTGTTATCTAATTTTTAAAGGAAGTATTGTTTTAACTCCATTACACAACTTTTTAACAGTTTCGTGTAATCAATGAAATTAATCTACTGAGAAAATTTGGCCAGAAGTTTCTTTATCCAACAATAGACTCGTTAATTTTTATAATAGTTAAAATAATTATCCACCAATATGCCGGATAAAAGTAATTTAATAATTATATAAAATAATAATAAACGCAACATTTAATTGTTAATTTAATTAATATTACAAGCATACTTCTTTTTTAGTTCGGCTGATTTGACAAATTACTGGAATATTTTCTTATAAAACCTAAAGTTTCAATATTTACCTGTTTTTATAATAATAAAAATATCAACGCTATTATTTTTAAAGTGGAATAAACACCCGTTTGAAGGGTGGTACCACAGGGTGAAATAAAACGATGTATTATAGGAAGTACTGAAACAATTATTATCTAATTATCTAAGATCTAGCAATGCATATGTTTATTTAGATTTTCCCCTATTTCAGTTTCCTTAAGTATTTTAATAATAAAATAAATGTAACCATTTTTGGTATGCAATGAAATATAAAATAAATAAAAATATGCTCTTTCAATAGTGGTTTCTACAACTCGTTATTAGTATTGTTATATTAAAGAAATTGTTTCCATTTTTTTAAAGCCACATTTAAAAAAAAATGTTATTAAGAGTTGTTGAAAACAACTCTTAATTTTTAAACATCATTGATATACTTTCTGATATGGAAATAAAAATAAATTGATTTATATATAAAACCGTTCATTCATTTAAAAAAACATTCAAAAAAAATTTTTAATTTAAAAAATCATTTAAAAAGAAAACTAAATTATATTTTAAAATACTGAGTCTTAGATGAAATTTCTGAAATATCATATTATCTAATTATAAATGTTTAGCCTTTTATATAAAGGAAATTATGTTTTTTATCCACAAATAAATACTGTATATATATATATATATATATATATATATATATGACAATTAACAAAACTTACTTACAATTTATTCAATAACTCCCATAAACTTTCAATAAATAACTTATGTTTTCTCTAATAATAAAAAAAAATAGTTTACATTCTTCTAAAAAAATCCAATAATGCAACCAATCTAAAGTATACCTCAAAAGATCCATCCAAACTGCACTACAAACACAAATAAAAGACGAAGAAAACGAAAATATGAGATTCGTCATCGTTCAAAACACAATGACAGCATTTCCTTCTCAATTGGAGGAACAAAGGAGCCAATCAGGAACTATTTTCTTTGTCGAAGAAAAGGGTCCTCAGGAGAAATGGACATTGTCCACCTGCAGGGGCGAGGGGGGGGGGGGCAAAAAGAAAAATATATCGTCTGCAGATCTTTGTGGCCGGAAAGAATGCCAAGTAGTGAATAGAAGAGTTAACAATCCTCCGAAAGATATCCGGGGAAAGGGGTACCTTCCCATACAATGGGTAAAAATTCCTTGGGGGCTTTCGGCATTCCTCAAGTAATCAAGATAGCTGGTAAGAGGGTAGCTATTTGTGGTCTTAAGTACCCGGGTGATTTTCGGGCTGAAGGGTTCGGATAAGGGGTTTTGGGGGGAATTAGGGGATTGTGCGGTCTTCGCTGAGTGTGCAACTGGAGTGTAAGTATTTTGGTAGACTCGTTACATGTAATTACAATTTAAACTTATTGTGAAACGTCAGCTTATACTTCTCGTATTATAATAGCAGATAAACCGGTAAAGTTTAACCCTCTAAGTGGTGTGGACGTCTATAATTGTCGGAGGGCATCCAGTTTCCCCAATAATGTTCATAAATTTTAAATTCATAATAATGAGGAGGTATAATTTAAGTAAAAATCGATTTTCAATATGATGCTACGAAAATGCTATTACTTTACCAATATCCTTTATCTTGAATATGAGAAAACAAATTATATTCTATTAAATTAGTATTTTACAAGTAAAGTATTGTATATATTATATATTTAATTCACTATTTAATAGTTTAAAATGTGCATAAAAATACGAACCTTGCAAACACTAAAGTTTACTAGCAGGACACACATTTACTAGCATGGAAAAAGTTTAGTAGCATAACAAAAAGTTGACTAGAAAGGAAAAATTAGACTAGCATAAAAGAAAGTTGACTAGCATGGAAAAAAATGAGTAGCATTAAAAAAGTTGAGTAGCATAAAATAAAGTTGAGTAGCATAACACAAATTTTGATTAGAAAGGAAAACGTTGACTAGCATAAAAGAAAATTGACTAGCATGGAAAAAGTTGACTAGAATGGAAAAAATTGACTAGCATAAAATAAAGTTGACTAGCATGGAAAAAAGTTGACTAGCAAAGAAAAAGTTGACTAGCATAAAATAAAGTTTACTAGTTTACTAGCATGATAAACGTTCACTAGCATGAAAAAAGTTAAGTAGCATAAAAAAATTGACTAGAAAGGAAAACAATGACTAGCATAAAATAAAGTTGACTAGAATGAAACAAGTTGACTAGCATAAAAGAAAGTTGACTAGAATGGAAAATGTTTAATAGCATGGTCAAAGTTAACTAGCATGGAAAAATTTGAGTAGCATCAAAACAAGTTAACTAGAATGGAAAAAAGTTGACTAGAATGGAAAAAAGTTGACTAGAATGGTAAAAATTGACTAGCATGGACAAAGTTAACTAGCATGGAAAAAGTTGAGTAGCATAAAACATAGTTTATTAGCATGAAAAACGTTTACTAGCATGAAAAACTTTAACTAGCATGAAAAACGTTAACACTAGAACAACGGCAGTTTCGGTATACCTAGAACGACGGGATGGGTCAAATTGACCCAGAATCCATACAAAAATCCATGTTTAAGTTTTTAAAATATAACTTTTTTTTCAGTAATGACAATTATATCATTGACAGTAATTTTAAGAGTACAAAATAGAATATTTAAATTATAAACCTTAAAAATAAACAAAAAATTATGTTTAAAAACTGTTTACACTATATTCAATTTGAACTTTTTTGAGGCATTTTGTCATTGATGTGTAAATTTTTTATTCATTATTTAAAAGTTATTATCAGGAAAGTGTTCGTACATATACTACACAAAGTTGCGGCAACTTTTTTTTACGTAATTTGTGCACTTGTTACACATCGGAACAAATATCAACTGTTTTGTTTACACACTTAGAAACTTGACTTCGAACTCTTTTGCGTGCTACTGATGGTACTCACTTGTTTCTGTAAATCTGAATTATTATTTTTACGAGTAGACTCAATATAAGGATGGCAAAACTCATCAATAAGTTGTTGGATAAATTTTCGCCTCGAAAGCTTTTTACCGATAACTCTTTTATACAAAATCCAGGAATTTATTCAAGCAAGGTCTAGAACATTGTTGAAGACAGGCACTGGCCACCTTCTCGATGCTGCCTTCACCAAGTATTTTCGTGCATTTGACAGCAACATCTACACTGAATTTTGTAGAATTGTAAAACCACATTGTCTATGGAATTTTTTTTGGCCGTTATCGTCAACATAAACTGTGGGGTGAAATGAACTGAGTAACATGACATTCTTATTATTTTTCCCTTGGTAAACTGTCATAGTAAGTTGTACTATCATTATGTTTCAGTAACAATGTTTCGACAATTATGTCTTCATTTGTTTTCACTATTTCAGGCAAAAACTTTCGATTCCACCTTACATTACCTATCAAACTGGTGTTCTTTGCTTTTAAAATTTCCGATAGTTTCAGTGTTGTGAAAAAGTTATCAGTGGTGACGTTTCTTCCTTAGTTTTCAAAAGGTTTCACTAAACGTAAAACGACGTGTTTGGCGAGTTCTAGATTTGCAAGACGATGCTCATCTTTACATAAATATGGCAAGCCATTTATTATGTATTTAGTATCAACATCAGCTGCAAGCCAGAACTTAATTCCAAATTTATCTGGTTTGTTAGCCATGTACTGTGTAAATCGACATCTGGATTTTGTAGGAAACAGTTGCTCATCAACTGTTATGTATGAAACCTTTATTTCTTGGTTGTTTGCACTAGAAATGTTTCAGTTTTACTAGAAACGTTTTCATTTCTACTACATGCAATTGGTAATTCGCATGAATCAGATAAATTGCCATCATTATCTGAAGATACACTTTTAGTATTTGAAGGCACAAATTCTTCATCCCTAGAAGCAAACTCTTTATTTCTACAGTTTTCGGATTCATTTTCCGACAACTGTTGAAAGTATTCTAATGCTTCGCTAACAGCAAGTTTCCGAGACATTTTACTCAAGGTTTATCCTATCTGTACTTATTCAGATGCAGTCTCGTCTCCATCAGGGAAAAAAAATGCCATCTGCGCTTTTTCTCATATAAAAACAGTTTGAACGAATGAAAATCCAATATTGTTCGACCAGTGACATTATATATGTAGGTCAAGGTCACTCACCCCCTGGATGAGTCAAACCGAATGCGCACTACATGGGTGCAGTATGTTTTAGTTCTATAAATCGTTGTTATCTGCTTTCTGTATAGGAAAAGGGTGTTTGGGTCAAAATGACCCATTCAGTCGTTCTAGGTATAAGTGTTAAAAACACCAACTATAATAACTGCCAGACGAATAATATTTTTTCAGGCTGTTATATGCATGACTTTAGGAAAAGTCAAGGAATTTCAATTAATTCGGTTGGTAAGTTTTTGAGAAAAACAGAAACGATATTAGATTTGGGTCAAATTGACCCACTTCGTCGTTCTAGTGTTAACTAGCATGGAAAAAGTTAAGTAGAGTAAAAAAACTTGACTAGAAAGGAAAAAAGTTGACTAGCATAAAATAAAGTTTACTAGCATGGAAAAAGTTAAATAGCATAACAAAAATTGACTAGAAAGGAAAAAGTTGACTAGGCTAAAAGAAAGTTGACTAGCATGGAAAAAAGTTGGCTAGAATGGAAAAAGTTTACCAGCATGGACAAAGTTTACTAGCATGGAAAAAGTTGAGTAGCATAAAAAAAATTTGACTAGCATGGAAACAGTTGACTAGAATGGGAAAAGTGACTAGCATAAAAGAAAGTTAACTAGCATGGAAAAAGTCGACTAGCATGGAAATTCGTAATTTATTGAAAAATTAGTTTATGTGTAATTAATTTTTGAAATGTTATTTAGAATTAAATAATTTTCTATATCAATCGAATGAGCAATATAAATTGATTACATTACTTATAATTTGAATTAAAAGTTCCATTAGGAGTTTAAACTGATAAAAGTTTTTCAAACAACAAAATGGTTGATCTTGCGACATAAAACATTACGACATCTAAGCGATGTCTATTTAAAAATAATTACAACTTAATTAAGTTCAAATTCCTTCTTTCAAGATTTTATACCACAAATGCTAAAAACTTATGAACCTGCTATATGTTAATCTTTATAAAAAAAGTAAAGTATTTGTTAGTTCTGTTAATGCTACCTAATACTGTGCAGAGTTTAGGTTTGGAGTGAGCACGCATTTCTTTTGAACTGCTCCTTAGGGTAGAGTTACATAAAAGAGTGTGAACTAACAGTGATTGTGTTGTTTTTACTTAAACTTTAGTGTTTATGTACCGTGTGTCCTAGACAATATGTTAATGACAAAACGTACAGTCCTGCCAGAAGGACCATCCATAAGTACCGTTACACATTTATATATATATACATACATATATATATATATATATATATATATATATATATATATATATATATATATATATATATATATATATATATATATATATATATATATATATATATATATATATATATATATATATATATATATATATATATATATATATATATATATATATATATATATATATATATATATATATATATATATATATATATATATATATATATATATATATATATATATATATATATATATATATATATATATATATATATATATATATATATATATATATATATATATATATATATATATATATATATATATATATATATTTATATATATATATATATATATATATATATATATATATATATATATATATATATATATATATATATATATATATATATATATATATATATATATATATATATATATATATATATATATACATATATATATATATATATATATATATATATATATATATATATATATATATATATATATATATATATATATATATATATATATATATATATATAAAATATGCATACAATAAAACTCTAGTTGAGATTCGCTAGAATTCCCCAAAATTCACATTTTATAAGTTTTTAATCGGTGAATGATAGACAAGTTACAAAACATACCAAGCTATGTACCAAACATTACAAACCAAAGCAAAATGTGTTTATTTACTAAGAAATATTCTAGTTTCGTAAGTTATCCAATTTTCCGAATATTCGATTATCCGGATGGCGATCAGGTCCCAATTCGGATAAGTGCAGTTCGACAGTATTTAAATTTTTTTAAGTATTTATCCCAAAATATAGAGCCCACATATCTACTTTAATATATTCATACAGGTGTGTTAAAATGTAGTCATTAGAAATATAGAAGGAAAAAACTCACTTAATCTGACATTTTTACAAATAGGTGAACAGTAATTCTTTTTTCGGGTAACTTTTATTCAAGGTTTCGAGTAACTACTATTAAACACAGTTTCCAACAACCATAACCTAAATAGTTGTGTGTCGAGGAGGAGGGGGGAGGGGAGGAGTTCCTCCACAATTTTCCAACCTCGTCTGCGGCATGAGGGATGAGACTGTCATAATCAATTGATGCCCGTCTACCGAGAAATATGACGCTAGGAATAGGGAATAGAGCTAATGGACTAAAGTTCACAGACATGTCACTCGCCTAGCTTCAGCGAGGGACACTGCGGTTAGTCCCAATGCGCCAAAAAGGGTCTTGTCGTCTCTTTTGGCTTCTTTTTTCACGATGTGGACCAACTTTGGGGACACATTCAGAAATTTCTCTTTTTTGAATATTGTATATTATTTTTGATTTAATAAAATAATTTGTTCTAGAGTGTTTTTATGTAAAAACAACGAATGTGTCTGTTTGAGGACACGGCTAGAAGTTTTTCTCGGAAACTTCAGCTGATTACAAATATAGGAATAAGTCGCTCAGTTAAACCTCTCTAAAATTAGGACACAAGCTGTTCGGTCCAACACTGTGGTGTCATCAATCCTTCGTATTTCTTTATTTAAAATTTTTTAACCCATTGACATCTAATGTTGAGTCGAATAAGATAAAATATATGAAAATCGTGTCATTTGTCACATTATAGAATAGGAATAAATCACCTGAAAAAGCAGAAATTAATGTTTTATTCTGATACTAAGAAGCTACCCCCACAAGATTGCAACGCAACATATTTTATAAACAAACTGATGCTGCCATTCCGTGAAGAGAAAAACAGTATTTTTCAATCACCTCGTAAGAGAATTATATTTGTTGATTCAATACAGATGCATTAATTGTAGTTCCATGTTAAAATGTTATATGTTGATTGGAAAATTGATGATACCATGGCGGAAAACTCCGGTTCAGCTGCGGTAATTTAATGGACTTTGTAATTTTGGTAACAAAGCCTTGGATGGGAACCAAAATTATTTAAATGTATCTGATCGACAATTGTAACTCATAGCCAATTCAAAATCGATTGAATTAGCAAAAGTTTACAAGTAGCGTTGTAACATCGAATGACATATGCATCAATTCACGTAATACATCAATCCTATGGTTCTATTCATGAATATTAACATTTTACATTCAAATTCAGCCAAATGAATTATACCAAGCTGCTCCCAGTACAATTGGCGGCCGATTTGGAGATCGACTGAATATTCTAGAATTATCATAATGATTGGGTTTCATAATATCAACGAGAACACAATAATCTGCTAGGATTTAAATATAAAGTCCTTTATTCTTGGTATAAGCTAATTACAAATGCTATTTGTGTAATGAGAAATACATTAGTGTAAATTTGGGATTGAGTAATGTTGTCTTTAAACTTGAAACGGCCGTGATTTGGCGTGAATACTACCGCAGCCATGAATTGAAATGGCAAACATCAATAAATTTACTTATGGTCACTAAATATTTGCATGGACAATAAATGTATATGTTTACCTAAATTAAAATCATATGTCTGATTTCAGAATACAATGGAAGCACGTGTTTTAAATTTCACATGCAATAGTATAAATATTAATTTGAGGTACATGGGTTGAAATCGAAATAAATCAACTTAATGTTGTATGATGTATTAATTATTATGCAATAGTTATTGTATTATTATTATAAATTTCTGTAAATGTATAAATTATTATGAATAAATGGGAATGTATTAAATATTGTAAATATATTAATTCTTGTAAGTGTATGGAAATGCATAAATTATTATAATATATAATGATAGGAAATATATTTAAATGTGTTAATTATTCTAACTCGAATCGCCATTTCTTTTATTAGATTTATTTTGTCCAAAATGGAAAAACGGAGTGTTTTAAAATGGAGTTATATAAAGAACACGTAAACGAAAGAAAAGCCTGTCTTATGTTCAAAAACATGCTGTTCGCTTGCAATTTGAAGAACAGAGAAAATATAATACGTCGTCTTTATATTGGAGTTTGTAAGAAGACACTCGAGTGCAAACGGTTAATAAAACACGTTGAAACTCAAATAATGTCATACATTTGAAACTGAGTCATATAAAGAACACGTAAACGAAAGAAAAGCCTGTCTTATGTTCAAGAACATGCTGTTCGCTTGCAATTTGAAGAACAGAGAAAATATAAGACGTCGGCTTTATATTGGTGTTTGTAAGAAGACACTCGAGTGCAAACGGTTAATAAAACACGTTGAAACTCAAATAATGTCATACATTTGAAACTGAGTTATATAAAGAACACGTAAACGAAAGAAAAGCCTGTATTATGTTCAAGAACATGCTGTTCTATTTCAATTAGAAGAACAGAGAAAAAATAAGACGTCGTTATATTGGAGTTTGAAAGAAGACACTCGAGTGCAAAGGGTTAATAAAACACGTTGATACTCAAATGATGTCAAACATTTAAACCGGATTTATATAAAGAACACGTAAACGAAACAAAAGCCTGTCTTATGTTCAAGAACATGCTGTTCTCTTTCAATTAGAAGAACAGAGAAAAAATAAGACGTCGTTATATTGGAGTTTGAAAGAAGACACTCGAGTGCAAAGGGTTAATAAAACACGTTGATACTCAAATGATGTCAAACATTTAAACCGGATTTATATAAAGAACACGTAAACGAAACAAAAGCCTGTCTTATGTTCAAGAACATGCTGTTCTCTTTCAATTAGAAGAACAGAGAAAAAATAATACGTCGTTATATCGTTGTTTGAAAGAAGACACTCGAGTGCAAAGGGTTAATAAAACACGTTAATACTTATATGAAGTCTTATTTTTAAATATAGTTATTCAAAGAACAAGTTAACGACATGAAAACCTATATTGTGTTCAAGAACGTGCTGTTCTCTTTCAATTTGATATACAGAGAAAAAAAATAAGACTTCGTTATATTGGTGTTTGAAAAAAGACACTCGAGTGCAAAGGTTAATAAAACACGTTGATACTCGAATGATGTCAAACATTTAAACCGGATTTATATAAAGAACACGTAAACGAAACAAAAGCCTGTCTTATGTTCAAGAACATGCTGTTCTCTTTCAATTAGAAGAACAGAGAAAAAATAATACGTCGTTATATCGTTGTTTGAAAGAAGACACTCGAGTGCAAAGGGTTAATAAAACACGTTGATACTTAAACGATGTCATAATTTTAAATATAGCTATTCACAGAACAAGTTAACGAAACAAAAGCCTGTCATATGTTCAATACCATGCTGTTCTAGTTTAATTTGAAGAGCAGGGAACATCATTCGTTATTCGATGACTGCGCTTCGTCACTCGTCTCAAAAGGGTTAAGTGTGTTTCTTACCCAATACAAATCCGTCCTTGCTCCACTGAACAGCGCCAGCCTGGCTTCCGATGTGGCACTGGAGATCCGAGTCATGACCTTCCACTATGTCCGTATCTTTAGGTTTCACTCGGAAGTATTGCTGGTTACCTTCACCTGGAAGAAATTAATATTCATTAGATATATGCAAAGCCCTTAAAAGTGAACTCTCAAACTTCTCCTCTGTTTGCTTAGTTAAATGATATATTTTACTTTGCGCGATGAAAACTCTCTAGAAGGTCATGGTGAAAGAGGAAAAATAATTAATTTCGGACATAGATTGTGTTATGAGATTTCCATTATCGTATATTGTGCAATGCCTAGCGTTGTTGGGGATCTGATATTTTATATATATTTTAATTTCGCAATATAAATAAATATTAAATGTTTGTCTGATGGTCATAGCGATCATTTGAAAACTTATGTTTTCGATTTAGGGGAGTTGGATAGCGTCAACGTTAAATTGCAATTGCCGATGTACTTTTTCTCAGAATTTGCTATGAATACAGGATATTGACCTTCTACTATGTCCCTATATTTAGGCTTCATTTGAAAGTATTGCTGGTTACCTTCACCTAGGAGAACGAAGAAATAAATATTCATTAGATATCAGCAAAGCCCTTAAAAGTCTAATCTTAAACTTTCGCTCTGTTTGCGTAGTTAAGTGATATATTTTCTTTTGCTCGATGAAAACTCTCTAGAAGGTCATGGTGAAAGAGGAAAAATAATTAATTTCGGACATAGATTGTGTTATAAGATTTCCAATATCGTATATTTCGCGTTGCCTAGCATTTTTGGGGATCTGATATGTTATACAGATTTTAATTTCCTTATATAAATAAATATGAATTATCTGTCTGAAACTATTCGAAAACTTACGTTTTGGACTTAAGCGGAGATGTAACCACTTATAGCATCAACGTTCAATTTCAATATTCGATGTACCTTTTATTCTAATGTACTATAGATAGATATTTGAAAGTATTTTCTTTGTAAACTAAAAACAATTGAAGGGTTTGCTGTAAAAAGGATGTAGCTCCACCCTAAGGGAATTTCGAGTTACATGTACTATTTTGTAGTAAATTAAACTTGTTCGTTTGGTGCCAGAAAGATGTAGCTCCAATCGTTAGTTCTCGCGTTACTCAATAGATGACAACGCATCAGATGAGCCGGACGTTACAGAGGGGGAGTGCGATGATTAAAAATGTAATTTTCTATTTTTAAAGCCAAGTTAAATACTATATTTCAATTAAAGTTTTCTTTGAATAAAATATTATTATAATAAATTGTATTTTTTTTTTGTGAAATATTTTTCATAGAGGTGGACAGAGCATCTATTGTATTTGGTTACAAGAAAGAGGTAGCTCCAACTTGTGCCACGTCATCCGGAAGACATATTTTTGAGTGAAAATACTGTCATAATGCGTATAATCAATTAAGAAGATTTATCAAAAAGAATTTCTTCACACAACTTGGAATTTTGAATTTTCAAACGTTTTTTACGGCTTTCCACAAACTTGAATAATTGGAGCTACCTCAGTTTTACAGCAAACCCCTCAATTGTTAATTTAATGAAATTAGTGAATTTAATGAATTTAAAAAAATATATTTTTTTAAAAAAAGTAATTTCAATTGTGTAAAAAAAAATATTTTTTAGCGGAATTTTTTTAAAAATAAATAAATATAAAATATAATCTTTAAAATATATTTTCAGTATAACCTTAAATATATGTATGTCATGCATACAAAAAATGTGCATATCCAGTTTTCTCAATTGCAAGTGTCTCTAAAAAGGTATATTGAATACAAAAAAAAAATCACATTTTAAGAAAAATGGATTTTGAAGAAAACAAATAGTACCTGTTAACATCAATAAACAAATATATTTTGTCGCAATTTAAAGAACTTTCTAATTGAAATAACAACAAAAGTAATACGGTATTTTAAAGGTAATTAATTGTGGAAAACAAATATGCAAAAATCTCAAAATCGATATTTTGAAGTATTTGTAGTTCCGACTCCCCTTAATTAAAGTCCGCATACAGTAAGGCAAATATATTTCCAAGAAGAATCAAGAAATATGCGGAGTATAAACTTTTGACTTTTCAGATTGTTGTACGTATTATATACGCGGAAATCTCATTTAAAATAGAATAATCAAAATCCGTCTCCATTAGAAATCGGTAACTTTTAAAGATATTTTAGTTTTTAATTTGTTAGTTTATAATAAGAAGCGCAAGTATTTTCTAAAAGTCAATTTACGTAGAATATAAATTAGATGTCTTGGAATTGGTTGGCCAAATTATTAATTAAAAAAATCCGTACATTATATGTCAGTAACTTTTGAAGAGAAAATAATTATTTTACGTATAGAGCAATTTTTCTTTAATATTTTTAAAATGATATATTATTTAAATACTATTTTTTATTCCATTTTAATGTTGATAGGACTTTTTTAAGAATTAACTAATTTAATTACACCATGTATTTTTTCGTGGGTAAAAATAACTTAATAAATAATTTAGCCAAAAACTTTGTCTAAATTATAAACTGCTCATTTTCAATTATTCAGCTCTTAATTCGTTTGATCAAATTATTAAAATATTATTTAAAAATCCGTACATTATATGTCCGTAACTTTTGACCAGAAATAGATTATTTTACGAATATAGCAATTTTTATTAATACAAGATATATTTTATAAATATATTTTTCATTTTTTTTTTCAATTTTATAATGTTATGATTTTTTTTAAGAATTTACTAATTTAATTCCACCATGTATTTTTGCATGGGTAAAAATTATTAAATAAATAATTTATCAAAAAACTTTGTATAAATTATAAATTGCTCATTTTCAATTATTTAGCTCTTAATTCGTTTGATCAAATTATTAAAATATTAATTAAAAATCCGTACATTATATGTCCGTAACTTTTCACCAGAAAAAGATTATTTTACGAATATAGCAATTTTTATTAATACAAGATATATTTTATAAATATATTTTTCATTTTTTTTTCAATTTTATAATGTTATGATTTTTTTTAAGAATTTACTAATTTAATTCCACCATGTATTTTTGCATGGGTAAAAATTATTAAATAAATAATTTAGCAAAAAACTTTGTATAACTTATAAATTGCTCATTTTCAATTATTTAGCTCTTAATTCGTTTGATCAAATTATTAAAATATTAATTAAAAATCCGTACATTATATGTCCGTAACTTTTGACCAGAAAAAGATTATTTTACGAATATAGCAATTTTCATTTAATATAGATATATTTTATAAATATATTTTTAATTTTTTTTCAATTTTATAATGTTATGATTTTTTAAGGATTAACTAATTTAATTCCACCATGTATTTTTTCGTGGGTAAAAATAATTAAATAAATATTTTAGCCAAAAACTTTGTCTAAATTTTAGCTCTTAATTCGTTTGATCAAATTATTACAATATTAATTAAAAATCCGTACATTATATGTCAATAACTTTTGACCAGAAAAAGATTATTTTACGAATATAAAAATTTTCATTTAATAAAGATATATTTTATCAATATATTTTTCATTTTTTACAATTTTATAATGTTATGATTTTCTTAAGGATTAACTAATTTAACTCCCCCATTTTTTTTAATGGGTAAAAATAATTAAATAAATAATTTAGCAAAACACTTTGTCTAAATTATAAACTGCTCATTTTCAATTATTTAGCTCTTAATTCGTTTGATCAAATTATTAAAATATTAATTTAAAATCCGTAACTTTTAAACAGAAAAATATTAGTTTACGTATATAGCAATTTTTCTTTAATATAGATATATTATATAAATATATCTTTCATTTTTGTCAACGTTATGATGCTGTTATGATTTTTTAAGAATTAACTAATATAATTCCATCTTATTTTTTCGTGGGAAAAAATAATTAAGTAAATAATTAAGATCAAAACTTTGTATAAATTATAAACCGCTTATTTTTAATTATTTAGCTCTTAATAATTTAACCCATAAAGTAATATTATTTTAATAGTTTTTAAATTAATATTCTTGAAATATTTTTTGATGTAATACTCTTTAAATAGTTTTTAATTTAATATTCTTTAAATAGTTTTTAATTTAATATTGATTAAAAAGTTTTTAATTTAATGTTTTTTAAATAATTTTAAATTGAATGTTCTTTAAATAGTTTTTAATTTAATATCCTTTAAATAGTTTAAAATATCACGAGAATAAGTTTTATTATAAAAGGTTTTCTCACATATTATTTTAAGCCATTCAAAGAATATTCTAGAGAACAAAGATGTATAATTTGTGCATTGTGCAGAAGTAATTATAAACGATGTATTTTTATTTTTAAATTGTAAACCGAGTACAATTTACACTTTAACAGTAAAAAAAACTTACTTTGATATTTCAAGACGTATAAAGATAACTGTTTGGTTGTACGATACTGAGTCTACATTGAATGTATTGGTAATTTAATTTCAGTAGTAATTCAAATGTTCCGAAAGAATTATTTGTTTATGTCTGCTGGTAATGAATTATTATTTATAGCTAAGGTCGGTATTATTTATAGCTAATGAATTATTATTTATTATAAGGTCGTCTAATTTACAAAACTAATTGGTCAAATTAAGGTGACTGCAGCAATATCTTGACAAATAAATATATTGCGTAATTATAAGTCAATGCATGTTACTTTAATATTTTCAGTATGAACTGATATGCCCTACGCTGTTAAATATTTTAGTTCAGCGATGTACCATATATTGGTGCACAACAGAGGTCTGCCGCAAATTACACCATATCATGGTGGAATCTAGGTAGACCCAAAAATCCTTTATCGGAAGACAGCGGAGGTTTCACCAATAATTGGCTCAACCTCTTTAACCGCAACAGAAATTTTCGTTGTCGCTACACCAACAAGTCGAGGAATCGCCAAGAAAGACAACGACGTACTAGGACATCCGTGCCCCTGTGGATAAATGCGTTCAGCTATGAATCAGAGGATTCCTAGTTCGAGCCCGATCGGTTGACTTGACAAAGAAAAGTGAAAAGTTGCCATCTTGCGATCGGGTGGTTGCCAGCTTCGTTACAAAAATACTACTATTAAAATACTAAGAAAATTCGAATTTGGAGTTTCATGCAGCGTTACGAGTTTTGAAGCAACGCTTCACCGTTAAATGGTATCTGTGGTAGCACCATAAAATGGTGACAATAAGCACCACATGTTTGTTGCAACTATATGGGTACCAAATTTTAGTGCAAGAGCATCATAGATCAGAAATCGTCATAGAACGTCATAGATCAACGGTGCAGTTAACATACAGGTATGTCCTGGACAAATGAGTAAACACAAATTAAAAAAAAATTTAATGGAGTAAGAATCTGTAATCTAAAGAATCTGTATTATTTTTACCAAAGTGCTTAAATATTTAAGATAACCCAAATATTTGTACACGTTTTTAAAAACTGATTAAACCGAAAAGCTTAGGGTAAAACGTTAAACCTATTTCTGTATTTATTTATTTTAGAAATAAAAAAAAGTTGTTTTTTTTGCAATGCACTTAAATATTAAAGATAACCTAAATATCTGTACACATTAAAAAAAACTCATCAAATCGAATGATTTAGAGTAAAACGTTAAACCTACCCCTGCATTAATTTATTTCAGAAATATAAAAAAAAAGTTATTTTTAGCAATGTACTTAAATATTAAAGATAACCCAATTATATGTACTCGTTTTTAAAAAACTCTTTATATTGAATGACTTAGGGTAAAACGTTAAACCTACTTCTGTATTTATTTATTTAAGAAATATAAAAAATGTTCTTTTCAGCAATGTACTTAAATATTTAAGATAACCCAAATATTTGTATACGTTTATAAAAAACTGATTAAACCGAAACACTTAGGGTAAAACGTTAAACCTATATCTGTATTCATTTATTTCAGAAATATAAAAAAGTTTTTTTTTTAGCAATGCACTTAAATATTAAAGATAACCCAAATATGTTTACACATTAATAAAAACCTCATCAACTCGAATGACTTATGGTAAATCGTTAAACAAACCTCTGTATTTATTTATTTCAGAAATATAAAAAAAAATAGCAATGCACTTAAATATTAAAGATAACCCAACTATTTGTACACATTAAAAAAAACTCAGCAAATCAAGTGACTTGGGGTAAATTGTTAAACCTATCTCTGCATTTATTTATTTCAGAAATATAAAAAAGGTTTTTTTAGCAATGCACTTAAATATTAACTATTAAAGATAACCCAACTATTTGTACACATTAAAAAAACTCATCAAATCGAATGACTTAGGGTAAAACGTTAAAACTATCTTTGTATTTATTTATATAATTCAGAAATATAAAAAAAGGTTATTTTTAGCAATGTACTTAAATATTAAAGATAACCCAACTATTTGTACACATTAAGAAAAACCTCATCAAATCGAATGATTTAGTGTAAAACGCTAAACCTACTTCTGTACTTATTTATTTCAGAAATATATAAAAAAAAAGTTTTTTAGCAATGCACTTAAATATTAAAGATAACCCAAATATTTGCACACATTTTTAAAAAACTCATTAAATCGAATGACTTACGGTAAAACTTTAAACCTCTATTATTTATTTCAGAAATATATAAAAAAAAAGTTTTTTAGCAATGCACTTAAATATCAAATATAACCCAACTATTTGTACACATTAAGAAAAACCTCATCAAATCGAATGATTTAGTGTAAAACGCTAAACCTACTTCTGTACTTATTTATTTCAGAAATATATAAAAAAAAAGTTTTTTAGCAATGCACTTAAATATTAAAGATAACCCAAATATTTGCACACATTTTTAAAAAACTCATTAAATCGAATGACTTACGGTAAAACTTTAAACCTCTATTATTTATTTTAGAAATATAAAAAAAGTTTGTAAGAAAAGTTAATTAAACTTCGAACCACAAAAAAAAAACTTGACCATTTTTAAAATCTCTTGAGGGTCCCTCGGTGGGTAGATACAATTAATTTATATAATAAAATTATTTTAGTTATTATAACACAATATTTGCAGTCTGTTCACTTCAAACACTTTAATAAAAACTCTCGCGAAAACAATCAGAATCCAAAACAAAAATAATAAATAATCATATATCAAATCCGCCTTTGATATAGCAATACAATTACTACAATACAAAAACAATACGGAACAATAACAGCAAAAAAAAAGAGAGAGAATACACTTAAAAATAAAAAAAAACAATGTACACAATTGCATTAGACTTCCGAGATCCTCACTGTTATTTCTTACACTGAAAAATAACACAGAAAAAACGAAACACATAAATCAAAGCCCCTTGTTCTCAAAATGAACAGAAAAAATCTCAACAGAATTGGGATCAGCGAAAGATAAAAAAAATCGGATCTGATTCTTCCGCATCTAGATTTCATCCCCATAGACAACTAAACTTTATATAAAGGTAGACTGTAACGCCCCCTTTTGAGGAAAAAAAACCCCTGCGCGTTAAATCCATTCTTTGAGAACGCATGAATACATATACACTAGTCTCTTACAGAGTAATCTTTCTCTTATTGATTTTAACATGCTTTTTTTTTAAGGAAAAGGATGGGTTTTTTTATTTGCCAGGATATTTATCCTGTATCTTTTGGGACTTTGTTGGATTTTGACGAATCTATAACGCCAATGCCTGCAAGGTATATGAGTGGTGGGGGAGAAAAAGTAAAATCTTTCTTTTTCACTGTGTTAAATAACGGCGTGCAAATTTAACTTGTCTTTTAACTTTGTTTAGGACTTGGGGTGATTTTGGTGTAAAAACTGAAGGCATGCGAAGGATTTGAAGGAGTTGGTTTTTATCCCATATAAATACCGTTACTTTACTTGCGCTGTTTTATGGATATGAACAAGAATCCGTTTTCAAAGTTTGGAATTGTTGAAAGAAGTTATTGGAAGTTACACCAAATTCATTGTTATGCAATATTTATAATAACATCTGATATCGTTTGAAGAGCTATGAACATGATATTTCAGTTTTATTTTCTCAAATTGTATAGAAATATTTTTCTGTTATAACAAACTGATATTGCATAAATATGTTTGGCAAATTTTTTTTTACATGTTAATGTTGTATTTCGCTATTATGATTCTGTTTTGTTCGAAGAGTGTGATGGGTTTTGAGTAACTGAGTAAAGGACATCGGACAGTGTGATGTATTTTGAGTAACTAAGTGATGGACTTCAGAGAGTGTGATGTATTTTGAGTAACTCAGTGATGGACTTCGGATAGTATGATGGATTTTGAATAACTAAGTGATGGACTTCAGAGAGTGTGATGTATTTTGAGTAACTCAGTGATGGACTTCGGAGAGTATGATGGATTTTGAATAACTAAGTGATGGACTTCAGAGAGTGTGATGTATTTTGAGTAACTCAGTGATGGACTTCGCAGTGTGTAATGGATTTTGCGTAACCAAGTAATGGTCATCAAAGAGTGTGATGGATTTTTAGTAACTAAAAAAATCAAAGATAATACAGGGTGGTCATAATTGTTGAGCGATTGCCTTTGTTCTGATCTATCACATTGATATCTATTGTCATAATAAAACAATATTTTTTCCCAACTACTTTGTTTAAATTTTAAACAAATCACTTAGATTTTATAACAACAAACAAAGTAGTTATAATATAACATAAAAATAGCGTTTTATGTGTAGTTAAACAGCCATCAGTGACCGTACGGCAACAATTTGTGAATACCCTGTTTACAGTATACCATTTGAAATGTACCTTTATAACATAGAGACTATGTTTTTTTAGTGATTTTTTAAAATTTATTTTTTTCACAATTACAAAGGGTGCTACAAATTGCGATGATTTGTGATGCTATATCCAAAATTTTATTTATTGAACTTTTTTTGTATTTTAATGCATTTTTCATATTTTAATGCAATCCCCCTCACTACATACACGCTGTGCGAAGTTCAGTTGGTGGAATGGTTACTATTTGACTTGATCAAAGCATCCCACTGTTGAACTTTTTTTTGTATTTTAATTCATTTTTCATATCTTAGTCACTTTTCCTGAAACTGAAAAAAGTCTATGGGGATAAATGACATACGATGGTGTGTCATTTATCCCCATAAACAAATTTCTCATCGAGTTACAGATATTTGAATAATTTCGTTTTTTTTTGCTACGACTCCTTGGGGCGTTGTACTCGTTCCAATGTAAAAGCCGTATTCACGTTAAAAATAAAAGAAACGCGAATTAATTAAAATAAAAGGCAGCAAAGCAAAACACTTTTACAAGCTATTCAATCTCATTATTAAAACCATATAAATGACGACCCTCTTTTCCAAATAGGCACATGTGCTTCATTTCCAACTGTAAAATCAAGTTAATAAATCTTTATTAGATATCACTTGATAAACAGTCTAGCACCGATCCCAAAATATACATAGAAACATGCCTTTCATAACCTGGAATTAAACTCAGGACCTTACGTTGTTATCTGCATGCACTATGCATAATACGACACAATAAACGTATGACTTATTAATTTACAAACAATTACAGTTTAACAACGAGCCGCGAAAATGTGTCGGGGTACTTCGGGAATGAATTATGGAGATGGGTTTAGAATTTTAAATATGTAAACACTCGAGGAGAGGAAAATTAGAGGAAGACTTATGCGGCTATTAAAATTTATCAAATTGGGTGATGAGGAGCTATTGGAATTTAATATTTGAAAGGTGACTAAAATATCATGGATTTAATTTATAGAAATCACAGCTTAATAAGGAGGTTAGAAAGAATTATTTTTTAAATATGATAATAGACAAATGGAATCATTTCTCTGATGAATTTCTCAAATGGAATCATTTCTCTGATGGATTTCTCAAATGGAATCATCTCTCTGATGGATTTCTCAAATGGAATCATCTCTCTGATGGATTTCTCAAATGGAATCATTTCTCTGATGGATTTCTCAAATGGAATCATTTCTCTGATGGATTTCTCAAATGGAATAATTTCTCTGATGGATTTCTCAAATGGAATAATTTCTCTGATGGATTTCTCAAATGGAATAATTTCTCTGATGGATTTCTCAAATGGAATAATTTCTCTGATGGATTTCTCAAATGGAATAATTTCTCTGATGGATTTATCAAATGGAATCATTTCTCTGATGGATTTATCAAATGGAATAATTTTACTGTTAAAAATAGGTACTTAAAACTAAGTAAAATGTACTCATTTTTGATTACTTTCGATGCTTATCATAGCTCCGAATACATAAGTTTCTTTTTTGAAAACTACATGTACTCAAAAATGAGTAAAATGATTAAAAAAATCAGTTGCCTGCCTACATAAGCTGTCTTCATAAATCACTTTCAACAATTACAACTATGACTTGTCGGGAATTGAACCCAATCCGTCTACCTGACGTCGTATGCACCGAAGCCCAGGGGCATATCTGTTGTACCACCACATCGATGTGAAGAAGTTATAAACAGAAGTATCGTTAAAAAGGCGTGGCAAAAGAATGGGAAGTAAGATCATTGAGTTGCAATAACTCAGTTTCCATTTAAACAATCCACCTCGAATATTGTGGAAAACCATCTTCTGAAGAAATATTTTAAGTTTGCCAGGTCGCTTTGTTAAGATAGCTTGAACAGAAGCTGAGATAAGCAACATTAAATCACATTGCTCATTTTTGCGAAAGTACGATTACTTAAATTTGAGTACGCCATCGCTCGTTTACGATGCACATGTACTCAAAGAAAAACGAGTAGACCATGTACTCATTTTGAAGCACATGTTTTTTACAGTGTGATGTTAATTGCAGTTGAAGTTGGTAGTTATAAAAAATAATTAGATGGGCATTAAGGAGTAGTTAGTTTGTGTTATATAGACATGAACACATTTTCGGGACCTTGCCCCAGTAGTTGGTTGATACGTAACAATGTAAGTATATACAAAACTAAATGTATTTTATTTTTAACAATTAACTTGGATGTTTCCATTCAACAGCTTACATTACATAAAGTACTCAATTTTTCCATTAGTAATTTCGAATAACACCCTCATAAAATAATTATAAACCTTAGAAGAAGTATAACTACATTTTAACCAATTTAAAAAATGTCAATGAATTTTTTTTTTACAGTATGCGATTCCGTGCTTTATTAAAACTCACGTAACTCATGTAATTTATTAATATAATTTTGTTTCTTCATTGAAGTATCTCATAAAATACTGTAAGATATGGGGATCTTTGTAACAAATTATACAGTAAATCCTATTAAAAAAACTAATTAATAAATCTCATAATTAAATAAAACCCGATGACGGTTTTACAGAATTATAAAATGTCTACCTAAACTAAGTTAAGAAACACTGATATCCATACGTTTATTTACAAATAAAAATACTATAAAAATAACGCTAAAATATCGGATATTGAAAAACTACCAAAATTCTATAAAATATTTCTTTTAAAACAAAAAATAATGGTTCTGACTTATATTCCCAGAATGACTCTTTAACATGCATTATATTAAAAATTTAAACATATTTGAGTAAAATTTAAAGCAAAAAGTCGAACAATAAACGATGATCCTGTTCTACTAATACCATGGGGGTAAACACAGGAGCAAAATATTCCAATATCGATACTTCATTAACATTCCAGATTCTGGATCGATAAAATTTAGCTGTTTCCGCTACATATTTTACATTCCACAAATGCTTTCTGATGCAGCGGCTGCAGGTTTCGTGATTGCTGAACTTCGTCTTTGGCCGCCAAATATCGAATATTTTTTTTTAAATATTTTTTTTTATTGTCGAAAAGCAGATAACCTCGAATAACGATTCCTAATTTAGAACTTTTATACGCATGGGAGCATGTCCAGTAATTGAATGGGTCTTTTTTTTTCTTGGACTGTTCGTTGCCGTTATGATTTTAGAAATATAAAAGTTTACATTTGAGTTGGTTGATTGAATTTAAAGTCGCAAAAGTGCAGTGGTTGCCAACTCGTGGTGCGCGTGAGAGCTGAAGTGGTCTCTTATCCAATCATGATATTTTTAAATAGTAATCATGCATTAATTGATAATAGATTGTTATTTTATTCTGAAATAAATTAAACTAAAATACAAACTTTGCTATATAAAAAGTTATTCAATTATTTGACATATTGTGTTAATATATTTTATGCATTAAACGTATTTTTGGAAATAATATAATTACAATCCTTCTATTTCCAGCTTCTAAAGTTTATCTTTCATTTTTTTTTTTAAATAATCTGTTTCACCAGCACAATTTTGATGGTTTTGGTGTCAAAAAATACGCAATCCGAAAAAGGATCCTTATTATTTGAAAAAATATATATATAAATACATAATTTATATGATTTTTTTAATATATCTATTTCATATACAGTATTTAATAATGATATTTAGTAACTAAATTACTGTACAATTGATACCTGGAAATTTTTAGTGTAAATAAAAAGTATTGGTCCACGATATCTCTAATTTTAATTCGGTGGGGTTCACATTTTCTCTAATTTTTAACTCGGAGGTTCACGCTTTGTCTAGTTTTCGATTTTTAATTTTTTTTTGTCAAGTACACTGATAGGTCTCGAACTTGGAATCCTCATTCATAGCTAAACGCCTTTATCCACTAGGCCAAGGAGACCCTTGTTCGCCGTTGTCTTTCTTGGAGGGGATTCCTTGGCTTGTTCATGTAACGACAGTGAAAATTTCGGTTGCAGTTAAATAGGTTAGGTGTGTTGCGGCTGAGCCTTGAACGTTAACGCGACATTTTAGTTTGCTTTAAGTGGCAACGGTTTCTGTAACGTAATAGAAGAACGGATAATAAAATGGCGTTTTTTAAATACATTCGTGTTCCATAGATTTCAGTCTATTTATAGCAGTTTAACTCAAACATAATGGTGCCAAAAACTCATTTATACGAATCAGGACAACATTGAACCGCCATAACATGGTGTAATTTACTGCATACCTCTGTTTTGCACCAAGTTATGGTACATTGTTGAACTGAATAAGTAATGAAAGCATAACAGTTAAAGATTTACATTTAAAGGCAAATTAAAGACATTGCAATTATTATGAGGATAACGCAAGAAGCGCGTGTGGTTTAGTTTGTTGATAGTCTAGGAATGTTTCTGTTGAGTAAGTGTTTATCAGAATTGGCCGCTCCTTTCAGTGGGCCTCAAATGTGGATGATCTCCTATTGGCCCTGTGGTATAAACACTGAATAAGTGGAAATGTTTTCTGTGAATTGTATGCGACATAAAGAAAGGTGATCTTGCTGCAGTGTCGCTGCATAGTGAAAATGCCCGATTTGCGTATTAAATTGAACTATAATTTTGTCTAAAAACGTTAAAACATGTTCTTATTTTCAATTGATTTTCGAATCAACCTTCCCTTACAATATTATTGTGCTTTCAGTTGAAGCTACTATTAAAAATATGCGTTTTATTAACCGTTTCCAGATTTACCTATAAGACAATACCCCTTGTTCCAAAATTAAATAAACCTTCTACAAAGAAACATTCATTACCCACGTCAATCCACAAAATACGGTGTATTTAGCAAGAAAAAAATTGTAATTAGTGTTCTGCATTTCTAGGAAGGCTAATTGGTCTAGGGTGAGGAGGGGGAGAGGGGGGTTCCAGACACTTTGAAGAAAAATGTGTGGCCTCTTCAACAGGGGAATCCCAGTGAGTTGCAAATGCTGGTAATTATTTTTTTTAATTTAAGAAGCTATATTTTTGTAGGTAAAGAATGGAGTTTCTTGGAAGGGAGGGGAGGGATGAATTTTGTTTTCGAATTTCTAATTTTCAACTGTCTGGGAAAAGATAAAAAACAAGCAGACACGTTAAAATCAAAACAACAAGCTAAAGTGAAACTTATTTCTTTAACACTAGAACGACGAAGTGGGTCTTTTTGACCCAAATATAATTCCGTTTCTGTTTTTCTCAAAAACTTACAGGCATAATCCAATGAAATCCCTTGACTTTTCCCAAAATTATGCATATAACAGACTAGGAAAGTAAGATTCGTCAGGCAGTTATTATAGTTGGTGTTTTTAACACTTGTACCTAGAACGACTGAATGGGTCATTCTGACCCAAACACCCTCCTCGAATGCAGAAACCAGATTACAATGATTTATGGAACTACAACACATTGCATCCATTTCGTGAGTATTTAAGTTGCCCTGGCTAGGGAGTTAGTGACCTTAATCTATGTATTATCTGCCACTGATCGAATAATACTGGATTTTTTTTATTCGTTCAAACTGGGTTTCTGATAAGAAAAACGCAAATGATTTTTTTTCTTGGTAGAGACAGGACTGCAACTGTATAAGTACATGTAAGATAAGCTTGAATCGGAAACTTACTGTTAGCTGTGCATTAGAATACTTTCAACAGTTGTCGGAAAATAAATCTGAAAACAGTAGTGATAAAGAGTTTGTTTCCAGTGATGAAGAATTTGTGCCTTCAAATACTGAAAATACATCTTCAGATAATAATCTTATTCTAGCAAATTATCTGTTGCATGTGGCAGCAATACAAACATTTCTACTAACACTGAGCACCAAATAATCTTAAAATCAAGGTTTCAGTGAACAAAAAATCATCAGACCCCAAGCTGGATGAGATGGAAACTGAAACTTTTGTTTCAAATGATGGAACACAATGGAATAAAATCTCTTCTGGAATTAGTAATTGTGGAAAAATAACTGCACACAATCTGTGATCCGACTACTTATGTAAAGCGAATCATTGCAGATAAACATACATCAAGTTCATGAAGCCTTTTTATGGATGAAGCTCATAAATAACTGGGAAAAAATGAGTGGCCAGAAGAACTTGGCGCTTTTATAGAAATTTTGTCTACTCGAGGTATATACTGAAAGAGTGAAAAAAATTGAAGACATCATCGTAGGATACATTGTTGCTGAAACGCAATGGTAATACAACAACTATGGCAGCTTACAAGGGAAAAATAAATTAATGTTACTCATATCATTTCACCCCACAGTTCATGTTGACAATAACGGGCCGCAAAAGGCCCGGACGGAGCCGAATTCTATATTAGCGAAATGTTTATTATTTATAATCACCCAACATCATCAATTTATTCAACGCATTATTCAATAATCACCCTCCTTCAGAAATAAATTAGAACAAAATTACATATTTGTCGCTCTATAGTAACATAACCAAGGAAACGCGATTCAGATTTCACCAAATCAACCCTACATCCAATCCACAACATATAATCACATCAACGATCCTAATTATCTACCCGCACAATTATGGGCCATACATAAGGGCACTCAAACCACACACAGCAAGTATAAGAGTTATTAGAAAAATAAGACTTATACATCCTGTATGTGGGTTGTATGTTTCCCTATACGGTCCATGATTGATTGCATGGGAAGACAATTAGGATGTTGATGTGCTTATACATGTTGTGGATTGGATGTCAGGTTCATTTTAAGATAAATGAATACTATATAGAACTACACATTTAGGAATTTATAATCAACCACCATCATCAATTTATCAGCGCATTAATTAATAATCACCCAACTTCAAAAATAATTCAGAACAAAATTGCATATTTGTCGCTCTATAGTAACATAACCAAGGAAACGCGATTCAGATTTCACCAAATCAACCCGACATCCAATCCACAGCATATAATCACATCAACAATCCTAATTATCTACCCGCGCAATCATGGACCTTACGTAAGTGCACTCAAACCAACAGAAAAATGAGACTTATAATGTTGTGTGTGGGCTGTATGTTTCCATATACGGTCCATGATTGCATGGGAAGACAATTAGGATGTTGGTGTGCTTATACCTGTTGTTAATTGGATGTCAGGTTGATTTTAAGTTAAATGAATACTATACAGAACTACACATTTAGGAACTTATAATCAACCACCATCATCAATTTATCAACGCATTATTTAATAATCACCCACCCTCAGAAATAAGTTTGAACCACATTACATATTTGTCGCTCTATAGTAACATAACCAAGAAAACGCCATCCAGCTTTCTCCAACTCAACCCGACATTCAATCCACAACATATAATCACATCAACAATCCTAATTATCTACCCGCGCAATCATGGGCCTTATGTGGTGTCCACAAGACACCCAACCCACACGCAGCACGTGTAAGACTTATTATTCCCCTCTGATTGCAAGGGGAAGAGTAGAGAAAGAAGCCGGAGAAAGAATATAAGTGAGGAGGGGAGGGGGAGTGGTGGTTGATGGAACGGCCCGGCCTGCCTTGGATATTCATTGCCTGTGACCGTCTTCTTTGTCATCCCCTTGGAAGACGATGAATACAGCCCAATCATCAGAAACATGGCTATTGTATCTAGGCACGTCAGAAACCGGAATTGCGTGAAAAGGGCAAGCAGAAAGGTATCAGAGCTGAGTGAATCAATCAATGGTTGAGGGAAGTGGGGTGGGGGTGCAGTAACTTTTTGTTGGTGTTGATTGTATATATTCATTATGAGAGTTTGCTTAATGCTTGTAAGGAAAATAGGTGGTGACATAACGCGATTCTGAATTGAAGACGTGGTTGTAAGAACCAGTCAGCTCCAGTTTTCAAAATTGTTAGGGATGAACGAAAAACAATGTATGTTTTTTTAATTATTTTAACACAAAAATACATTTCATTTTTATGTATGACTCTATAGTAATTGCTTAGAGCTGTCTGGTTCTTGCATTAATTGATATATGATTTTTTTTTCTTTAAGGGAATAAATTAAAAACTGTAAATTAAAAAAAGTGGAGCTGTCTGGTTCTTGCACAAACGTCTTTAATTACCCTCCATTAAAATTTACTCGTCTAGAACAATAGTCCCTCATTTAAAATGTGAATTTTCAAAGTTATCAACATAATGCAATGTATTTTAATGCAATACTTTTATTAACAATTTGTATTAATGAAATGCGAATCTAATATTTATCTATACAAAACTATATTGCATTAGCCTTTAATCTTAACTAGTAATATTTAAAAATCTAATGGAATATATTATAAAATTCTCTAACAAATTATTGCAATCCTTCATTTCTTTAATGAATCTATTTATAAATAATGTGTGTAATCCACACAAACTATATATAATACTACATATATTTTTATATTTAGCTAACTTAACTTTCCTAATACTGTAAAACCAACTTGTTTAAAAGACTTTCGTGTTGCAAACAAAAATATACGTGTATTGTTAAGACCGGGTTACTTTTTCCCACATACGAGTTACTTTGTCCCACCTATCAACGAATAATAGAGCTTTATTGAAAATGAGCTTGCCTAATACTGTTGTCTGTTTTGAATCGCCGGTTTGAATGCGAACCTAAACCAATCAGATTGTAGCACGCATGCTTCAGTTACTTTTTCGTTTGGAACAAAGTTTCTTTGAATTTTATATCGCAAACCAAAACAGCACAAATGTATTTTTTTATTTACAATTAACTTATGATACAAAATTAACCATAACGTTCAGAAATGTCAATATAAGTACATTAATTTTGAAGTTAATTTTCCATGTTACTTTTTATTAACTTATCTTAATTATAGATAAATGAAAGTATTTTTTTAGTGTTAAAGTTTTAAATATTTCCTATTTTTCTTGAGTTTTAAATGTTCTTAATACAAACGTGGGTGTTTCTGAAAACAATATCACGCCGCAGAAGTAACAGGTGGTCTTAGAGTATAGACTCATAAATTCTATAATACGACTTCGATCATTTTAATTTTAAATTAAATAATTGTATGTTAGACATTTTCTTTCATGCGATATAGATGAAGGTTTCGCAAATAATTTTAAAAAGTACTACAATTTTTTTTTTCACATAATCCGATATTTAAACAAAATTAGTTTGCATCAATTTAAACCCATAAGAAAATAAAGTATCCCTAGAATTAATTTCTATAATGTAATGGGTCTTTGTTTTAATACGTTAAAATATTTCTTTGGGGAAATCATATTAAGGAGTATAATACCATTAATTAATCATTTAATCATATTTACAAAAACTATTTTTTATGAAATATACAATTTAACCAATCATATTTATATAAATTAATTAACTTTGAACACAAATTAGGCGCATTTTTGCACGTACTTGTTATAAAATACGTATTATAGAAATAATGAATAATGTAATAGTTTCTTATTTTATATATTTAAGTTATTATTTAGGTTAATCATAGATTAATGAATATGTTAACACAAATTAAACATTTAATAATAATTTAAAAAATTACATTTTATATATATAATGTACTATTTACTCAAAAAAATATAAAACAATCAATTTAAAACATTATTAACACATATTTTAGCAAGTACTGGTTATTATCTAAATTTTTTTAAGTTAAATTTATTCACATTAAAAACGCCGCTCAAGACGTTTGTTAGTACTTGTTTCCTGCCATTAATGTAGAAATATCCTAAACTTATTTACTTAACACACAATTTTTTTCATTTCCTAAATAATATCTAAGCTTCCATAAAAAAATATCATAAAAAGTTAAATGTATTCAAAAGGATACGATATATTCATTTTTAACCAATTACTGTTTTTTTGCACCGATAAAAACTGCAATTAAAAATAAAGGATATTTTTTATGGGCCGTTCAATAAAAATTCGTAGGAATGACGAGCAATTGATATTCTGATTGTGCCAAATTCCCCTCCTAAAAAATACTGCTAATCACTAGATAATTACTTGAAAGTATTTTAAAGGAAAAATTTAGAAATTCCAATTAATTCAAGTTGTTCTCTTTTTGATGGTGCTATGAGTTTTTTTCTTAATAAAACGGGGACTAATTATTAAAGTTTAGTATTTATTGATTGATATAATCAAATATGCATATTTATTCTGCACAAAATGTTTTCATTTATAAATTGCAGGTTTTTTATTTTATACATTGTAAAAAAAATGTACTTAAAAATGAGTACCTGAACCTACATTTTTTATTTGAGTACAATTGCATCGTAAGCGAGCGATGCCGTACTCAAATTGAAGTAACCGTACTTTTTAAAAAATGAGCAGTGTGATTTAATATTACTAATATCAGCTTCTGTTCAAGGCATCGTAACAAAGCGAACTGATAAACTTAAAATAGATGTTCAGAAGATGGTTTTTCACATTATTTGATTTCGATTGCTTCATTGGAAACCGAGTTATTACAACTCAGTTATCTTACTTTTCATTCTTTAATTGCCGCGTTTCATTCTTATTAACATTTCTTCTATTTATAACTTCTTCACGCCACCCAGGTAGTACAACGGAAAATGCATGGGACTGCAATTCCTGAGGACCTGGAGTATATTCCTAATAAGTGTTAGTTGGAATTGTCGATATTCATTGAGAGTAATTTAAGAAGACAGCTTATGTAGGCAAGCTACTGCTCGCTTTATTCATTTGTACTTATTGTACACTGCGGCAGTGTGCTGTCACACGTTGCAATTTTTATATAGGTATCTGACCTATACTGGACTTTGTGCAATTTGGTCAGTTGGCTAGACTGACTGTCGTCGGTTTTATTACTGTGTTACAATGTGGGGAGAGTTACGTCACTGAGCTATTTTATGACCACACCAGGATTGGTTAGGAGGGGTTATCCAGAAGGGCGGAGCTAATTCCAAGTGGTGGGTTTGGTAATTCATGCAGAATTTCAGCCCCCAACCCAAGAGAACACCGTGGGAAAATTCAAGATTTTCCACCCCACTTACGATTTTGCGCTTCACCATGAAAGACGAGTGAATTTTACCGCATCGACTCCCGAATTCATGAGCAACGCAGGAAAAGTCCAGATGCCATGACCCAAGACGGCAGAGTCCCCACTTCATGATAAAGCCCCTGAAAGCCGGACCACTACGAGCCACTGGAGACTGACAAGTTTCAAATCCATGAGCAAAGAAGGAAAAGTCCCGATGACATGACCTAAGAAGGCAGAGTCCCCACTTCGTGATAACGCCCCTGAATGCCGGTCCACTACGAGCCACTGGAGACCATTGAATCACCGCAGACGGTAACTCTCTTCATCAGTTCACGTAAGAGTCAGTTTAACATAATATTACACATAACCCCCCCCCCAACCCTAAGTTTCTACTGCAATAATGAACTTAATTTGTTAATAAAGCACCGCTTAAAAATTATGTGTATGATATGTATTTCTTCCACACCAACATTATTCATAATGCAACAAAACAGAAAATAACACAACGCAAATCAAAATGTACTAACCACAACTTTACGACAGATGTTTGCCGTAACCAACTTTACGACATACACGTTTGTGAGTACATGCATGCCTTTTTCAAAAATGAAACCTTTATATTCATAACTATGAAAAACATCGGATGTAATAAAAAATTAGTACATTTTACTTATTGTTTAGTATGTATTGTGTACGTTTATACGTTTTACGTTTATCACTTTATACGTTTTCCGTTTTTAAAAGTCCATTCTACACAAACTGATTCTTAGCTCTCTACATTTACACATTGTAGGCTTACATAAAAAGACTAACAAAAGTCTATTTTAATAAATCCGTAAAAATGTAAAAAAAAATACGCCGCACAAAATCCAATTTCCTTCCTTTAAATTATTCTGATTTTTCTTTCACATCAGAAAACAAAACACAAAACCCGCCGCCAAGCTCAAATTAAAGTTGGGCAACAAAACAAAACAACAAAAAAAATCCTAAATGAAAAAGACGACAAAAAAAAATCCCAATGCAAAATCTAGTCATTTAACACAAAGCTAATTCCACCGCACCTCGTCCCCTATTCTACCTTCCAAACCGTCTAATGAATGGCCCAATTTATCAAGAGACAGAAATCGCTAATTTTCGCACTGTACCCCACAGTGCTCCCCTTCACCCGTAACCATGGTTACGGATGGTGTTGTACGGAAGGCATGGAGGGTCGAACACTAATGGCTTATGCCTTTTTTCGAACACCCACCCAACTTTCCTCGACCGTTGTGATAGAATACATTCTACCGGCTCCCGAAATAGTAGGAAACTGAAATATTAAACAGAGATCCAGCATCTGTAGGATAGTCGGTGGTTGTCCACTGAACATGGTTATGTTATAATTAAATCTTGGGTCGGTAATGAATGGTCTTTTTTTGAGACGGGCTCTGCCATTGGTCGGGGTCGTCTCGAGTGGGGTTGCTAAAAAAATCTTTCTTTTTTGATCTTGGCGAGTTAATTGCCGCGTTTTAATTGCTCTTCTATTTTTAACGGTGTTAATTAATTTATTTAATGAGGTTTTTATGGCTTCGCGGCGAAGAAAAAGGGAACGAGTTTTGTAATTTGTAGTTTAGACGTGTGTCATTTTGATTTGTGGTGAGGTATTTTTGGTTCGGGAGATTCTAAATGATTTTTATAAAAAAAAAAGGTATCGTGATTAACTAGGTGTGGTATGGCTGCTAAAGGTGACTTTGAAATGCTGTTTTATTTATGTTTTAAGTATCTTTACGTTATATTTTTATATTTTATAATAATTTAACAAAACATGCATTAGTTTAATTTGTTATTTTACTTAAAAAAATTAAAAATATTTTAATAAAAATTTAGAATTTATATAAATTAATTTAGTATTTTTTCATAGTACTTTATATAAATTTATTTAGTACTTTTTCATAGTACTTTATATAAATTAATTTAGTACTATTTCATAGTACTTTATATAAATTAATTTAGTACATTTTCATAGTACTTTATATAAATTAATATAGTACTTTTTCATAGTACTTTTTATAAATTAATTTAGTACTTTTTATAAATTAATTTAGTACTTTTTCATAGTACTTTATATAAATTAATTTAACTCATTAAACAATGTGGTAACTTGACGACTTAAAATTATTCGACTTGGTGTTGTCACTAATATTTATTATTACTCAAACTATTTCCGTTATATAATCTATCAAATACTATTAGAACTATGTGTGTTAATTTTTAATTCTGATTGGAGCCAGTTAGATAATTCACTACTTATTATTTTAAGATTATTTTTTCAACTATCTGTGTTGATTATATGCGTAGTAATACTCGGTCAATTAAACATCCCTAATAACTACTATTTGTTAATGCTTTTCGATAAATTTCTGTTCAGCAGTTTATTTTATATTCTTTCTTTCTTTAAAAAGGAAAATTTAAAAAAAAAACTTATTTTTCAACCTAGACGAAATTAAGAACTAAATAAATTATTCAATGAAACACGCGAATTCACATAAAAAATAACTAGAAAACAACACATCAGTTTTATTTAATTAAATGCAAATTAGAACCAATTAATAAAGGAATAATAAAACAATAGTGAATTAATAAATGTTGTATGCGTTTAGGAAAATATTTTTTTTTTAACTTTCCACAAACCTGACTTATAAATTAATTAAAGTTTAAATCATTTACAAAAAATAGATATTTAGGTTGTTTTATAGTGAATAATGGTTTTTTTATTTGTAATCTTTTCTAATTTAAGTTTTATTATTTATATCTATAAAGATGTCCTTTTATAAATATCCTTCTTTTAATAAACTGTTTTATTATACCATTACATATGTTTTAAGATTAGTTAAGCTAATTACTATTTTTGTGGAGAAAACCATTTTTAAGACATTGGATAAATACAAATTATTTATTAATTACTTAAGTAAAAATGTTTTAAAAAACAGTTAAGGAAATATAACAGTACAAACATATTTCGCGTAATCCAAAAATATGAATTAAATAATAATTGATAAAAATATAATAAGTAACTTATTGGAATATTTAATTTAAAAATCAATTTATTCGAGACTATAAACAGGGTAGTCACAAAATGAAGAATGATGGTCAATGTTCGTCGGTTTCATTGCACATAATAAACAATTATTTATGATATAATTTAACCGATTTGTTTGCTGCTATTAAACCTAAGCTATTTGATTAAAATATAAGGGAAATAGTTAGCGGATTGCATTTACAAACTATCAAAATATAGTATTTTCAGTTTATAGCTAATGGGCTTTATGATGTCATTAATTATCGTTTGATACTAAGTTTTTGAAAAAAAATTCGCGAAATTAAAATGTAAACAAAAGTGGTCAGGACCCCTGTCCAATTTTGTTTGAACTTTTTGCCACTTTTGAAAGCAGTCACCTTTGGATATTTTCAGACTTAATTGCTTAAAATAAAGCCAATATTTGATGCACTCACTGATTATAAAAACTTAAGAAATATTTACAAGGCAAAACCAAAAAAATCTATTTTATTTTTACCAGTGATTTTAGTTTTGGAGTTTTCCCAAGAAATGTTCTATTTACAACTTTTGGTACACTTTTTTCATTCAAAAAGTATATTTCCAATTAAATCGAAATTTTATGTGCAATTAGTCTAGCGTAAAAGCTACACGATTAAACCTAAAATTTTAGTTGTTTTACTATATTAAAAATATTTGTTCGAAAATATTAGTTCAAGAAAAAGTATGGCAATTTTTTAGTTTAGCGTAAAAACTACACGATTAAACCTAAATGTTAGTTGTTTTACTATAATAAAAAATATGCGTTCGAAAATATTAGTTTAAGAAAAAGTTTGTTACTATAATAAAAAATATGCGTTCGAAAATATTAATTCAAGAAAAAGTATGGTAATTTTTTAGCTTAGCGTAAAAACTACACGATTAAACCTAAATTTTAGTTGTTTTACTATAATAAAAAATATTTGTTCAAAAATATTAGTTCAAAAAAAAAACAGTAATTTTTTTCTTGTCTAAAACCGAAATTAAAATTAGGTTTAGTAGTTTAAATATAACGTATTCTGTACAAAAATAAAATTAGGTGATTGTATATGGAAAACAATTTTAGAAGAGTGTACCCTGCATACTTATTTTCCTAAAATCATACAGTTATAAAATTTATATTTTCGTAAGAAGTATACTAAATGAAAAAAATAATATTGAATATTGCTACATATTACATTCCTTACAAGTATACACAACTTGTATTCCAATCGAAATAATATTTTTGTATTTACACTGCTCTTTATAAGCTCACAAAATTCTTCATGTTTGATTATCGCAAACTGCATGATCCCCTAAATGTGATACAGCCAAAGAATGACCATCGCAAACAATTTAAGCCCTTCCAGTATTACTACATACCAGGTTAATTTTTTGTATAAACTTTCAATGGCAAGTTTCGCCTCACCACGCATTCTTGAACCTTAACAAACCGAAACCACTGTACAGATCGCTATTGACACACTTGATGACGTATATCAATTCGGTACGGTATCCAATTTGGCGCCGAGGCACGATCCCTGGACCTAGAGTTTGCTAAACGAATTAATACAGCCGAGCAGATGAGAGCAAACGTCCTTCCACTTACACTGGGACAAGTTCTAATCCATTTTGTGGAAGTTTCTGCTTGCACGCTTTCTTTCGCCAAGTGGGGTTTGCCCAACCGTGTTGGAGAGCAAGATTGGCGCGCCAATTAAGGCGAATTATGGCTTGATCAGGAAGGAGTTTGGATATTTTTGGTGTTTGTGGCGGTGCTAACTTAGGTTCGTGAGAGCTAACTAATCTTGGATTAAGAACGTTATCAACCAGTGTGTAGCGACAGGTTTTTTTCATCAACTTTGCCATGGTTCAAGTACTAGGGACAGCGTCAATAATTTACTATAAGCCTTGTGCACTCTCAATCACCGGAGTAACGATATGTTTTTGTGTTCCCTGTTCTTCAAATAGAACGGGAACTGTATGTTCTTGAACTAAAAAGAACAATATTTTTTCGTTAGCATGTTCTTTATATAACTCCATTTAAAAGTATGATAAAACATGGATATCAGTATATGTTTTAACCCCTTGTACTCAAGTGGTGACTCTCAGTCGCCAAAGTAACGACCTGTTTTTTCGGTTTCCTGTTCTTCAAATTAAAAGGGAACTGTATTTTCTTGAACTAGAAAGAACATTTGACTTTCGTTAACTTTTCCTTTATCAGACTCCATTTAAAAGTATGATATAACATGGGTATCATTATATTTGATTAACCCCTGTACTCAAGTGGTGACTCTGAGTCACAAAAGTAACGACCTGTTTTTTTTCTGTTTCCTTTTCTTCTAATTAAAAGGAACTTTATTTGCTTGAACTAGAAAGAACACTTTACTTTCGTCAGCTTATTCTTTATCTAACTACTTCATTTAACAGTATGATATAACATGGATATCATTATATTTTATTAACCCCCTGTACTCAAGTGGTGACTCACAGTCGCCAAAGTAACGACTTGTTTTTTTTTGGTTCATGTTCTTCAAATAAAACGGGAACTGTATTTTCTTGAACTAAAAAGAAAGCTTTAATTTCGCTAGCTTTTGTTCTTTATCTAACTACTTCATTTAACAGTATGATATAACATGGATATCAATATATTTTATTAACCCCTGTAATCGAGTGGTGACCCTCAGTCACTTAAGTAACGACCTGTTTTTTTGGTTCATGTTTTTCAAATTGAAAGAGAACTGTATGTTCTTGAACTAAAAAGAGCACTTTACTTTCGTTAACTTGTCCTTTATCTAACTCAATTTAAAATTTGATATAACATGGGTATCAGTATATTTTATTAATCCCTTGTTCTCGAATGTTAAGGGGTTAATAAAATAGGTTGTTTTAAGTCGCATTTACGTCACTAAGATAAATACGTATTTTTTCTAGTTTCTTTAAAATGAAGGAGATGAACATATCCTTGAGTTTAAACAGTTTTTATTTCATAAACTTTAATTTAAATTACGTTTGTCATATAGAAGCACCGAGTATGTTGGTAACCTGAAACTTTCCTCAGATTGACATTTCTCATAACTCCTGTTATAAACTAATAGATACATTTTTGGTATACTGATTAATATTCAGCTTAATGCATAATTTATTTTTAATTATCCGCCCTCAAAGTAAAAAAAAAACCTTTAAAGCATTCCTCTTTAAATAGAACGGCAGGTAACTATTCCATAAAAAGAACGTAAATCTCAAACATGTTCCTCGATTCCCAAAGGGTTAATCATGTGCTGTTAACTCTTTGCATTCCAAAAACTCTTTGCGTTTTCCGTTTTTTCTACGGAACAGTTATTCATCTTATGTTATTTACCCTAGAATTTGCTATGCTTATAGAAAAAGAAACCTAATCTGTTTTGGATCTGCAAAAGAACGAGTTGAAAAAAATATCGATGTTTTCGTTTATTTTAAAGAACAGGTAACCAAAAGAAAGAGTCGTTATTTGTCGCCTGAGCGGCGCCAACGGAGTGCAAAGGGTTAAATAACATAATAATTATGAATTGATTTTTTATTAGATAGTTCATATTCTGTTAAGTTTAAGTTGATGAAGTAACTGGTTATTTGATAATCATAAAAAATAGTTATGCAATTCATAAAAAATATCAACTAAGTTGTGAATCGAGAAGCAAAAGTGGTAACTAAAAACTAGAACAATGTCCTCATCGTTTTTGGTACACGCATCAAGCAATAATTGAATATGTCACCGAGCCGCTGATACTAACTTTTAACCGGAAGTAATTTTCAATAATTTAATATTAGTCACTAAATAGTAAAATGTTTATAAACAATATTTAAAAAATACATCGTTTTTTTATTAAATGTACTAAAACAGTAAAAATAAAATACATTAACAAAACTACTAAAAAATTAAAAGTTATAAACTAATATGGTGGAAAACCACAGGCTTTTCATTTTAGTTAATTTAAAATAATAGTTATTTTTTACTTTTTAGTACATTTAGGAAAAGCGTATTATTAAAAGTTTTGTATGTGTATCATATATATAAAGCTGAAATCTTCAAAATGTGTCCGGATCTCTGTTTGTTTGTTTGTCAGTACAAAATAAGCTCCGTAACTACACAACGTAGATCTTTGAAATTCACAGAATAATTAGTTAAAAAAATTAGAAATTTAACGTGATCATTTTCGAGTCTATACGATGTTCCATTTGAAAGTTATGACATTTTTTAGCGAACTTCAGCAAAGTTTCACGAAGTGGCAACAGTAAAATCAGTTAAAATCAACGAAGCAAAGCGAAAATATAATATAAAAAATTATGAATCGATTAGAATGCCGATATTTACACGAAATTCTTCATAATTACAGAACGTAGCTTTATGAAATTTACAGAGAACTTTAATTAAAAAATTAGATATTTTTTGTGATAATTTTTAAGTTTGTGCGATATTCCATTCGTTTATTATAGCTATTTTAATGTATGTCATTCACTTAACATGGATGACAATATCGTTTGCGATTTTAAAGAATTTTCATTTCGTTATTGATACTATAAAAATGACGTCATAAGTTTTGTTTGATTTAATAATTACTGAAAATATCCGCACATTGGGCTTTTTGCTACAATGAGAAGAAGAAATGCATATATTTTCTGTCATTTGTCGTTATTTTATTTACCACCGAGCGAAGAACGGGTAATTTTGCTAGTATAATATAAAAATAAATATTTTTTTTGAGAATTAAATTTAGGAAAATAGGAGCCGTTGTATTTCCTTTCATTTTAATTAACTGACATTTTACTAAGATTATTGAGAAAGAGTACCTGTGTGTTCTTATTTGAAATATTTCATCACTTATTCAATAATTCTTATTGGAATCCGATGCAGTCAAAAAGATTCAAGAAACACTCTGAGAAACATTTTTCTATAACAAAATCGATCAAATTATGAAATATTTCAGTTCCAGATGAATGGGGATTATCGACAGCGAGTGCGATCAGAATATTAATTTGAATTGTTAAATAAGCTACTTAAAAATTTGCTGATTACAAATTGGGTGGGTTACTAATATTGGTGGGACACACAATTTACAAAAATTGGCATTACTAACTGTTTGCCTCAAGTTGCTGTGGAATGAGGAATTTTTGGTACTCCCGCCCCTTTGCAACTATAACTCGTGACCTATTGTTCCTTAGTCCCTCGCGCAACCGACTAGACTACAAAGTCACATTGTAGGTAGATCTTGGATTTTTTTAAAGATGTTTCTTTATGTAATAATTAGTTTAAGAGAATATGGGAAAGACACATTTGACTTATTTATTTTATTTTGCAGATATCATTATAACTTTTTCCTCACATATGTGTACGATGCGAATTAACAAAACAAAATTTTAATTTTTAAAATAAACATTACAAAAATTGGCCATTTTTATCTTTTTATAAAATTGATAGACATATTTTCCGATAAACTATAACTTTGCATTTTTATAAAAAAAAATGTGTTTAACAAACTGTTTTTACAGATTTTTGTTATTTGAAATATACTTTTTTGAAATTTTTTTTTAAAAATTCCTTTAAAATAAAAGTAATATGTTTAAAAATACTCTGCAGAAAATACATATGTGTACGATACAAATTAACATAATACAATCTGTTTTTTTCAAAAAAATTATACATTACAAAAAATTGACCTTTCTTATTTTTAATAAAAGTGAAGGACATATTTTCCGACAAACCTTAATTTTGCATTTTTATATAAAAAAAATGTGCTTAACAAACGATTTTTACCAATTTTTGTTATGTGAAAAATAATTTTTTAAATTTCTCTATCAAATTAAAATAATATGTTTGAAATTACACTGCAAAAATTTTAAAGTAATTTCTTCAAATAAATCTGCAATTATATAAATTTAAACGCGATGAAACATAAAAAGTAATCATCCCTGAGGAAATTGAGACCAAATTTACATATTCAGGCAGATTTGTACAAAGATTAATATTGATTCGCAAAAAGTAATTAGTTGGACTTAACAAAATAAAAATGAACTGTGTTTTAAACCAATATAATATTTATATATATGTTTGATGATTTTATGTTCCATAGCTCCTTAAACGCATTTTTTTAAAATAAATCGTTATCATTTATGAAATTAACGTTCAATTCGCCAGTGCTCCTAGAAATTATATTTATTTTGACACCACACTTGTTAAGATATGTGACGTGTATAAAGCGTAAAAGGGATCAATATCATATAAATAACACATATAATAAATCTGTTCTTTATTATTACCTACACAATATTATTAAATAAAGATTAATACTACATGCATGTCAAAATAAATGCTTAATTAAAATTTAGCTTTGTATCGCCGAATGTTTTAGTATTGATTTTAAAATAAAGTTTGGTTGTATGAAATTGTGTGTTACTATTCTCTGAGAAGAGAAAGTTTCATTTGGATAGTAATATAGATTAAAATCCTTTCCGATACCAAAAATTACTCATAAAATTAATTACTATTAAAATTTAGCTTATGAATAATGATTTGCTAAAAATACATTAGTCAAAAAATGTTTTGTTGTGATTGATTTACTATTAAAATTTAGCTGATGAATAATGATTTGCTAAAAATACATTATTCAAAAAATGTTTTGTTGTGATTGATTTAAGTTCATATGGTCTAATTCTAAATGAACCAAAAGAAATGATAGCAAGTTTGATTTAGATGCCCAATAGTTAATATTGGATGAAGGTTCGACAGTGTACGGATAAAAACGTTAAACTAAACCCGATAATGACAAGACAGTGATAAAAAAAAAAGTTAAAAGATGTACGGAAATCAGTCAATTAAGCTACCATCCTAATTATAGATTATTCATTACTACGATCTAAATGGTCCTTCTTAATTGTTAACATCCCATTCTGGCTATGTGATTTGTTATCAGCTTTGCATCTACATTAATTACTAATACATCGCTAGTTGTTTTATTTTTACAAAAGTGTAGAAAAAGTAGAGTAATGTGTCTGGAATGATTATTCATAAGTACGGGTTTTGCAAATGTGTCGATTAAGTATCAGTTTGTAGAATATTTTATGTATTCACTGTATAATTTAAAATTATTTATATACAAATTGTAAGATATTTGTAGTACACTTTTGATATAACTCAATGAACACATGTTGTCACTTTTGTACGGAGATATGGTGATCCAATGAGACAATATAATTTTTGTGTCATACAGTTCTATTGACAAAAAAAAAAGAACAGCTTGTTTATGTCCATTTTTTTTGTTGGTCCAGAGCATTACCAGTTCAGCCAACAGGGCGACATGAAAAAGTTATAAACAGAAGAAATGCTAGAAAGGTCTGCCAAAGAATCGAAAGTAAGATAGAGGTGTATTACTCAGAATCCATTCAAGCATTCGACATCAAATGATGTGGAAACCATCTTCTGAACAACTATTTTAAGCCTTTCAGGTTGCTTTATTAAGATGGCTTGCAAAGAAACCGATATTTGCAATAAAAAATCACACTTCTTACTTTTGATAAAGTAGGTTTATTTAAATTTGTGTACGCCATGGCTGATTTATAATGCAATTATACTTCGAGCATGGATCCCTCATAGTAGAGAAATCATAAGGTTATAATATCGCTAACATCAAAGTGAGGCCAACATGTATGACCTCAGACACGTGGTTTACTACGTCCTCAGACACGTGGTTTACTACGTCCTCATTCATAAAAAATTTCTAGTTCGTTCATAAAAAATATACTGTACTTCATAAAGTAAAACATTTACTATTATTTTCAAATTACAAGTCCAACGCGAACGTTTTTTCAATAATAAATTTTGAAAGGAAGTCATATGTCTTGTGCCATCAAATCGATGTTTGCATCACGATGATGACGTCATATTCACTCTTCTACAGTCCATTCATGCTCGAAGCAATTATACTTAAAAAAAACGAGTAGGTTCAGGTACTCATTTTTATGTACCGGTTTTTTACAGTGCAAAAATGGTTTTTAGATTCTCATTGGGTGTATTGCTGGAAAGACTATCGATACACGGCGTATATATCATTGTTAAAACCATTTAAGAGAAGATTTTCTATCAAATGGTTTATAAAAAAAACACGCTTGTTGTATTCCTCAAGGCGCTCCTCCCAGTATTGAGCTCAAACCTGAAAATATTATCCTCTTCCCCGAATCTCCAGTGGCGGTTGATCGCATTGGATAAATTTAATCAACGCCACAGCGGAAACGCGGGGTGATAAATGCTTTTTCTGTCCCGGACAATTTTTCTCACGCTGCCTTTTGTGTTGTGGGTGGAAAGTTCTGTTGTGGGGTGCGTCGTGTGACATCGGTTTCAAGAGAAATATGGACGGGTTGTGAGATATGGGGAAAACATCCACACATAAAAGTTTAATGGTTTTTTGCGAAGGTCGAATGGTTTTAATGGGCGAGAGATGGCAGTTTGAAATAAATTCAGATTTTTATGATGAACTTGGTGGTATATTACAAAAATGTGTGGTATGTTTGTGGAAGAATGTGTATCATTAGGATTTATGTATGCATATAGCTCCCCTAAACATGTAATTTTGTATTTTTATTGGTGTTTGGGACACATTTAACTTTTTTTATTTCAGATATTATAAATGTTTTCATATTTGGGAATAAATTATATTAACAAAATGACGTGGTCAAATAATTAAATTTCATAAAAACGATTTAAAACTGAAATTACAAAAAAAATATCTTATTTTTTATCTAGATCAAGAAAATATTTTGTGTAAAGCCATTATTTCGCATTTTTATAAATAAAGACATGTGTTTAGAAAACTCTTTTTATAGATTTTATTATCACTAAAAAATGTTTTAATAAAATAATTATTTTATTTATCAGATTATATATACGAAAAAAAGTGTTATAAAGTATGTCCATTTATTTAATTACAAAGTAAATGTACTCTGTCTACAAGATGAATTTCGATGTCGAAAGTTTTGAAAAAGGCCAAGCCCTTTCTATTTATGCAGGTTTACTTAAAGAATCTGGTTTTCAATTAACCTAATTAAATAACCACAATGTTAAAAATAGGTACTTAAAAATAAGACAAAATTAAAAAAAAAAAACCGGTTGATTGCCTACATAGCCGCCGTCTTATCCGTTGTAGTACCATGGCGACGTCAAGAAATTATAAACAGAAGAAATGTTAAAAACAAATATGCTCCAAAAGAATAAGAAGTAAAATAATTCAGTTGCAATAACTCATTTTTCATTTAAGCAATCGACATCAAATACCACGGAAAACCATCTTCTGATCAATTGTTTTAAGTTTGTCAAGTCGCTTTGTTAAGATGGATTGAACAGAAACTGAAATCAGCAATATTAAATCACACTGCTCAATTTTTAAAAAGTACGGTTGCTTACGGTTTGCGTCACAGCTCATTTTCGATGCAATCGCTTTGAAAGAAAAACGAGTATGTTCAGGTACTCATTTTTAAGTACTGTTTTTACAGTGCAGTTGGCGGGGTACCAATGACATAACTTTGAGAATTGGGCTGTGATCAACCCAAACCCAGTTCTTAACCAGTTGCTAAGCCCATCGCAGAAACGGACAAAACGAACGTATTTTTCTACATTCATCCGTCTTGATGCGTATGGGGAAGGAGACTTTAAAGCCTTTCGGCCGAATATCTCGTATCCTGCGTGTACAGACAACCCTGTCGATACCGTATGGAAAGTACAAATACCCATTCCACATAAAAAAATTCAAACTCCTTATCTGAAATTACACAATGAAATGTAAATACATATCCATTTCCCCTCCAAGAACCACACATAAAAAAATCCCTGATGGTTTCTTAATGATAACACAGCTAATTTTTTGTGTAAATCTAATGACTTTCCCCATTAATCTCAGCTTCACCCAAAAGGCCGATGCCCACGTCACTTAATGATACATTCCGGATTATGTGGTTTCGGTTTCCTCGCTTCCCCGGCTCTACCAGGATTCCCCGCTAATGTCCCCCCAGACGGCGAAGAAATAATGAGATTAGTTCGCTATATGAGGATCCGTGGCACTGGGCCAAGGAGTTGTCACTAGCAATAAGGCGGATCGTGTGTATCGCTTTGCCTTGAATCGCCCGATTATGGGATCTGACACTACTGAAACTGGATTGCAACGTAATGGTGGAACGTACAGATCAAAGTCCTGCCAGAAGTGCTTTTGTACATTGCCTCCCAGCACTCACTAGGTCCTGCCTGCAGGAGACCCGTTTTGTGCGCGTTTTGAACTGAGAATCGTTAATTAAAAAGCGAAGTTGTCGAAAACACCACTGATGACGCAGACTAAGTGGGATTAACATGCTGAGTTTATTTTTGTTGGAGAGCAAACTTCCGAATTGTCAAATACTAGTAAAAAAAAATTATAGTTGGAACTTTTAAACTTTTTTTTTCTGTGCCAAATTGGACTTTTTGGAATATTTTTCTAGCCAGAAGGGAGGCATACCTCCATATGATCGTAATACCGTAATGGAGGACCCACCAGCAGTACACTGCGTTCTTCTGTAAAGGACATTATTCGTTCTATCATTAAATTATAAAGTAAATAACATCTATCTATCTCACTCTCTTTATATATATATATATATATATATATATATACATATATATATATATATATATATATATATATATATACATATATATATATATATATATATATATATATATATATATATATATATATATATATATATATATATATATATATATATATATATATATATATATTACACCTTATCCTTACGCAACTATCTATATTTTAAATTTCCGCTTCGTAATACATTTATAAAAAATATACTCATTGCAAATAGATGGTTAAAAACTATGTATTTTTATAATCTAACGTTAGCTTTTTATGTTTAGTGTAGTTTGATAATTTGTATCATACGGCATTTATAAAGTTAGTACTTCACTTTATTAATAAAACTTCGTACCGACAAATTATTTTAATTTTCATCGCAGTTTTTTTCCCTTGCAAGTATACAATGCAAAAAAAAGATTAAAAGTGGTGTCACATTAAATACATTTTATTTAAAAAAATAACATAGAACTTTTTTGAAAGAAAATATTCATAATGAAAAAACTTAATAATTATGAATAAAACCTTCCGTTTCTTTGAAGTAATCATGATAAAATAAAATTTTATATATTCCTTCTGATGGTAAAGAGCTCGACAATGGTAGAATAAAATTATAACCTAATTTATAATTTCATTTATTATTGTAATCCGCCCTGATGTTCATAAGCATATTGATTCTAATGGCTTAATCGTTTTGGGTATTGAACCCATTTGAGCAGTCGATGGTGGTACCGGGAAATGACGCATTGTTTATTGCTTTCAGACATTCGGTTTTGGCAATCTCACATTGCAATATATTTGTCCTTCGCATGTAGCCTAATTTACAAGAGAGGACATTTAGAAAGTAATTAAAAATAAAACTTGTTCAAAATCTGAGAATAATTAAATTATAAGTAATTTATAATTTCATCTATTATTGTTTATTAATTCACAAAATTTTTACATTATTTTTTTTTGAATGTACTATACAGATAATCAAATAACTTAGTAAATATTCAAAAAACTCTCCATTATTTTCAAATAAATAATCATAACGATAACAAATAATTTTATTAGATGCTTCTTTAACGACGCTTTTAAAGATATATATAAAAAAACAATTATTTCTAATTTTATTACATTATACAATTATCCCATCATTTAATTATGGATTAGAAGTTCATTCACAATCCTTTACACATTCGCAAAAAAGTATCCATTGTTCAGTCGCTAACAGATAATTCGATGATGGAATAAATTGAAGAAACGCGTATATTTTTATTTCGACAAAAATGTTTTTCTGACAAATAATTTCCTTAATTCATTTCTTCGCCATTGTTACAGAAAATTCTGATACAATTAGAATAGTTTTTCATCCGAAGTTATTGACAGTACAGATCGATAATGGGTGTATCAAGTACCGATATATCTTACTTAGTTTTATGAACTGGGGATGTTTTGATGTATTAAACAATGGCATTTTATTTTTAGGAAATGAATAAATATTAGTTATATTTTTTTAATGATTTTACGAGGGATATTAGGAAAAATCTAGAAAATATTATGATTAAATTTATTTTGTAGTTCACACCTCATGCTCAGTTATTTAATCTAATTCAAAACGTTAAAGGAAATTGGACACATATATATAATTGGCTTTGGTTTTAAAATAAATATGTTAAATGTTTTACAAATTTACAGCGAGTGGCAAAAAAGTGGAACCGTATTCGGCTAGCAGTAAGAGTATTGCGAGTTCCAATCCCACGTGTGCATGGCAAGCTTAGGATGAAGCGATCTCGTGATCTCAGGTTGGTTGTCAGATTATATTTTAAATAATATCTTCCTTTTTAAATAATCTTTTAATTATACAAAAGTCTTCTAAGAATATATACAATTTCTACCGACGTGTACAAGAGACTGATGTACGTTAAATTTGATTGTGGTACAATGGCTTGACCCTTATTGAGATTGATCAGATCAAGTGTTGTCCTCGTCATCTGAACATGGGTAAAAATACAAATCACACTTCCTTGGTCTTTCTTTCAAGATAAATCCCGGGGCAATATCAATTGCCAAGAGTGCAGCTGTAGTAAAGACATTTTTAACCAACCAACCATAAAAAGATATTATTTTAAAAGACACACTTTAAAAAATAGGTACTCGAAAATAAGAAAAATGCACTCATTTTTTAGTACATTCGATGCTTATAATGGCTCCGAATACATAAATTTTAGTTTTGAAAAAGATATGTACTCAAAAATGAGTACAATCAGTAGATGATTGCCTATATAGGCTGCCTACATAAATAACTTCCAATAATTATCGACAACTTCTACCAAGTTTTACCGGGAATCGTACCCAGATCTTCAGTACCGCAGTCCAGTTCCTTTATCCATTAAACTACCAGAGATACATTAAACAGATTTTAAATAGAAAAAATAAATGTTTAAAAAATAGGTGTAACAAAATTTTGTGACGAAAGATTATTGAGTTGTAATAACTCAGTTTCTATTTAAGCAATTGACATCAAATAATGTAGAAAACCATCTTCTGAACTCATATTTTAAGTTTGTCAGGTTTTATTAAGATCGTTTTAACAGAAACTGAGATAAGCAATATTAAATCACATTTCTTATTTTTGAGAAAATACGGTTAATTAAATTTCAGTACGCCATCTCTCATTTACGATGCAAATATAATTTTAAAAAAATCGATCAAGGACAGGTACTCATTCCTAAGTAATTTTTTTACAGGCCAGTACAAAAAACAGAATTTTAAATTCAAATAATTAACTATTTTTATTTAAATCTATGTAACCACGTCAATTAGACTTCACTGATCAGAAAGTAGCAAAATTCAGTCATAAATTCTTCTATTCAAATTCAGCACGACCCACACTTGTTTTACAAGTACTCCACTACCCACGAAACAAGATCCACCGGGGATTACAATCCCCAGAACCGCAGGTCCATGGACCCCTGACGACCCCTGCATGGACCCCCTCAAAGAGAACGTGTCGGCTTTGCCAGGCGCGATATGATTAACTGACTGCGACTGTCGAGCGAATCATGTTGAGCTGTTCAAACCCTACTGCTTTGACGAATCGTTTGCTAATCTAGTCATCGTTGCGGAAATCGGAGGGTTGGGGGGTGGGGGGTGCGTGTTCGGGGGGCTTAAATTAAAGGGGTGTCTCGGAGGTATATGCTTAAGGGGAAGGGAGTGGTAAAGGAAGTGGGAGAAGGGTAAATTAATTTCGAAATTATCGCTTCAGTTACCTTTGAGCGATTTCATGTACAGTTGGTTAAAGTTCGTTAGGTTAGTTTATTTTATCTGGTGCCAAAGGAACGGTGTTTGCTGTATTTTGGGGGTTGGTTATTATTTTTAGGCACAATTTTAAGTATTCATTTTAGTTTAGTTAAAGTTTAATAATTAGATACCTTTAATTCCCTAAATAAAAAAAATACACTGTAAAGTGCTTGTAGGATATCAATGCCCATTTTCGCATCAACCCTGTTTGTTTGTAATAGAACAACCCATGCATATAACTTGTAACTTAGTGGTGGCAACACCCTATCATTCTTGTTTACAATCTTCATGTGATCGGTCGTGTTTTGTCCCAGTGGGTCAATATCATAAGCGCCCACTTAAATTTTCCGTTTTAAATATTTATATTAGCTTGAACCTAAAGTTTAATTATATTTCAATTATGTGTTGTCTACTCTTGTGTTCATTTCTTTGCTAAAACACCTACAGTGCTTAAAAATGTAAAAGTGTAAAAAAAAAATCGTACTTAAACATGAGTACAAGGTACTTGTTTCTTTTCAATTACAATTGCATCGTAAATGAGCGATGATGTACTCAAATTTAAGCAACCGTACTTTCGCAAAAATGAACAGTGTGGTTCTTAATATCAGCTTCTGTTCAAGCCATCTTAAGAAAGCAATCTGGGAAACTTAAAACATTTGTTCTGAGAATGGTTTTCCAGTTATTATTTAATGTCGATGGCTTAAATGGAAACAGAGTTGTTACAACTTAATTATTTTACTTCCCATGCTTTTGGCACAACTTTTTAATATATCTTCTGTTTATAACTTCTTCAGGTCGCTCTGGTCGCGGTTCTGGTAGTACAACAGATAATACCCTGGACTTCGCCTCAGACGACATCTAGTAGACGGATTGGATTCAACGCCCGGTTATTTCTGGTTATAATTGTTGAAATTAATTGAAAGTGATTTATGAAGACAGCCAATGTAGACACGTAACTGCTTTTTTTATTAATTTTACTCAGTTTTGAGTACATGTCTTTTTTAAAAATGAAACATGTATTCGGAGCTATAATAAACATCGATTGTAATCAAAAATGAGTACATTTTACTTACTTTTAAGTATCTACGGATACTTATTTGTAAGTATCTATTTTTAACAGTGTACCTTTTTTTTGCGATTTTAATTCTTGTAAATCTCTTAAAACAGCAGTTTTAGCAATTTTAAAACAATTTTTATTTTTAAGGGGGCCCGGAAAGTCGCAGATTGTCCTATGTTTCTCATGTTAAAAAGCACTTTTTAAGTTCTTTTTTTTTCTCAAAAGTTTAAAAAGTTAAAGGTATGAACTTGTATTTCAAAGTATTGTGGAACAGTTTTTCAATCACTAAGGCTTGGATTTAACAATTGAAATATTTAAAAATTTGAAAACAATGTATTTACTTGACGAACTCCTACAATAAAAAAAATTCCATCTTCAAAGTATCATAACTTATTACATTCTTGTTATAGTGCAACAATCAGGTCTTAAAGTGAATTCAAGTTGAAATGGTTCTGTAAAATTTTGAAAGTTGTAACTATAGTAGTTGCTGAGAAAAGGTTCACAAAGTTTATGAAGCATAGTTCTGAGATACAAAATTAAAAAAAAATATCTTTAACGTTATTTATGCCATTTTTATCTGAACAAAATTATTTCTTTTAAATACTCCTAATTATGGTAGAAACAAAATTTTAAATAGGTTGGAAAGAATTGTTCAGGTTATTTCAAAATAACAATAAGAAAAAACACTCGATTTTTTGAAGAAATCGACTTTTCGGATACCCTTAAATTTATTAATGTATTTAGCTCCTTTATTATATTTTTAAAAGAAGCATATGTAATAAAATACATATTGATATCAAAATATCATTTTCGGAAAAATTTGGAAATTACACATTTTGCTGTTGGGCCACTCGTATATGCTAACTGAATAATTATGAAGGCACTATTGATTTATGTTCATTACGTTAATCATTTTAATCTCACGCATTAAACAGTGTACGTGTTAAAAAAGAAGAAGCAAAAAAAAAATATTACCCACTTTCTTTAGAACCTGTTGAATAATTTAGTATGGCAAGAGTATCCACTTTTTGCATGAAAGCACATAATTTAAAAATTTATAAATATAATCTAAGTTATTATGTTGTTTTTTTTAACTTCATGCAATGATTAATTTTTAAAATGGTATCTATATAAAAAATTATATTTTTAGTCGAAAAAATAAGTATTTTGGAAATGAAAATGTAACTATTTTGTACATTGTTATAAGTGCTTTCTCATACTTGACGAAACTTCTGTCATTTTTGACGAAACAGAAGCCTGCTATATACTCCATTTAAATATAAATCTTTTTTAACGAAATTAATTTCATAAAAATTATGAAATGCACGTATAAGAACCAATCATGAGTTAGTTCCCCTGAAAAGGGCCGTAAAAGGATCTGAGTAAATTACTTTCGTTCAACACTTGAGGATTCTTGTTTCGTCAAAAGTTACGTGATTCAATGACGACACTATTGTCGTCAAATATGACGAAAGTATTCTTGATGTTCGCAGTCTTCTCAAAAATGAATTTGTTATTTCTGAGAATGCAGTGAAAATTTTATAAATGTTTTCTCATATCTGACGAAATTACTGTCATTTTTGACGCCTAAGTTTTTATAAAAATGTCAGTTTGACGACCCAATTTTTACACGTCGTCATTTCTGACGACTAAGTTTTTATAAAAAATTCAGCTTGACGACTGTATTTTTATAACCAGTCGTAATTTTTGACGCCTACGTTTCATTTCTTACGTTTAACTTTGTTTATATTTTTACTGTTAAGAATCAAATGCAATTAATTTGTATTTCATTTAATCTTGCGCTAAAAAAAAGAAGCGTTTGTAGATTGAAACGGTGAATATAAGTGAAATTGGTAAATAAAACGGGAGAAAAAAGTATTTAACAATATTTTTTTTTAAATAATTTTTCTCTTATACTCTTTAGTAATTCTGTCAGTAACACGGGATATTTTTTTAGTACAAATTAAAACATGCTTCTAGTTTTATGAAAAAGTAGCATTAAACGAATACAAAAATATCGCAACATTTGCAGCTATGTACAGATATTTGAATGACTTTAAAATTACGCCATAGCAGAACATTTTGACAACTAAAAAAAAACTTGCTAGGAACCAATAACTCCTATGACTCATAACTTTTATCTCCAAATTTCGAACTCTGCTCGTAGTTACAAAGATCAATTGCATTATTAAATATTTTTTTTAAATATTTAAGTCACCTGGAAATGATGTTTTAGAACTCCATTTTTTTCTCAGGAAAAAAGTGTACAGTGAAGAGTTAATAATATTTAAAAAGTGTTATAAAAACCATAAACTGGTATCATTAATTTCCAAACAGTGAACGAATCTGAAGCAATTTATATCTACACGTACATTCTACACGTCCTTACCATCGCATAAAAGGGACAGTGGACGGGCACCGCATAAAACTTACACCAAATCCCAAAAGTTATTTAACGAAATTACACAAGCGAGTAATCAAAAGGCCCAATTATGCAAATGATGGAACTTCCATTGATTGAAATGCACGCTTGCTGAAAATGAGACTCGGGGATATCGGGTACTAATTGGAGAGATTTTTTAAAATGGCGTAGGGATAAATAAAGAAATACTGCGCGATTCGAAAGCTCGGAACGTTGATTAAAAAACAGGAAAAATCTATCCAATAAAAAAAAAGTTACCGAATTGTATTTATTTTTGAAAAGTTTAATATCTTTTCATATTGATCATTTGTGAGTGATAAGGTAATGAGGATTTATTGAAATTCTAACTTTAGTGTGTTTTTGAGGCAGCGGTAAAATATTCGGCTTATAATTGGTGGGGTTTGATTTGAACGTTGTCTGTGACATAGTGCAGCGGACTTGGGATGGGAGGGTTGCCTATTTCATTATAGGTCGTCCACAAAAATAAAACAATCGCCGTGTATAGGGGAACGGTGCGCGATAAATATGCAGTGTTCCAAAATCCTTACTCCTATGGAGTGTGTGGGGTGCCAACTCAGATATGACGTTCACCTCTTACCAAGAACCTATTTTTAAGATGTTACATTTCAAATATATTTTGCAGTGGAAACAAATTATCTACTCGATATTTTGAACTTTCCTACATTGTTAAAAATTTCAGTTTAACAATGTACCATACCTAGGTGTAAAACAGAGGTCTGCAGCAAATTACACCATTTTATGGTAGAATCTGTGTTGAACCAAAATCCCTTATCGGAAAAAATGGAGGTTTCAGCGAGTGTTGGTTCAAAATCTTTAACAGCAACCGAACTTTTCGCGGTCGCTACATCAACAAACCGATGAATCCCCTCCAAGAAAGACAACGACGAACAAGGGTCTATATTCTATAGAATTATATTCTATATTCTATAGAATTATATTCTATATTCTATAGAATTATATTCTATATTCTATAGAATTATATTCTATATTCTATAGAATTATATTCTATATTCTATAGAATTATATTCTATATTCTATAGAATTATATTCTATATTCTATAGAATTATATTCTATATTCTATAGAATTATATTCTATATTCTATAGAATTATATTCTATATTCTATAGAATTATATTCTATATTCTATAGAATTATATTCTATATTCTATAGAATTATATTCTATATTATATAGAATTATATTCTATATTATATAGAATTATATTCCAAATTCTACATAATTATATTATATATTCTATAGAATTATATTATATATTCTATAGAATTATATTCTATATTTAATATAATTATATTCTATATTCAATAGAATTATATTTTATATTCTATATAATCATATTCTATATTCTACAGAATTATATTCTAATTTCTATAGAATCATATTCTATATTCTATAGAATTATATTCTACATTCTATAGAATTATATTATATATTCTATAGAATTATATTATATATTCTATAGAAATATATTATATATTCTATAGAATTATAATCTATATTCTATTTAATTACACATTTTCTATAGAATATAACATTACATTCTATTTTCTATAGAATATAACATTAAATTCTATTATATTCTATAGTAATACGTATACACCTCATACATATTTTTTAATGACATAACCTGAAAATTGCCATTTTTTTAAGTGTGTCACTTTTTTTGGCGAGGTGCGATATATTTAAAATTCTATATATATTCGAATTTCATAAAAATTTGAAAATAAACAGAGTATTCAAGTACTAACTATAAAGTCCAAAAGTCTAGAAAACAATAAAACACCGACAAAACGACTTTTTTCATGATTTTTGTATCCAGGGTACCTTAAAAAAAAATCGCACTAAACTCTAAAATCACTTTAAACTAAACGAAAGCCCGAAACGGCAGCAGAGCAGTCAGTCCAACACGTGAAACGTTGGCGACATTTAACTCGCCGAAATTAACCACGGCAGTCAGTTTCCGCAACTAAATGGAACGCTGCAGCGATAACGGTGCGTCAACTTAATTAACTGAATTTCCTGCGGGGGACAGCCGGGCGTCGCGAAATGACGGCACGCTGCGCCCCTGCAATGGGTCAGTGTTGCGGGTCAACTTGGCTGCTGGGGATGTTCAGTCACAGAGTGCTTTGTTTTACGCAGCTGGCTGGATAAAGGGGTAATGTTTATTACGGTAGTATACTGTGATGATGATGTTGTCAATATTAAAAGATTTCCCTATTTATAACATGCCAAAACCTAACATAGAAATTTGTCGTAAAATATTTATATAGTTCTTATTTTTTTTTTAAATATTAACTGATTATAATGTAGAATCTGTGGGAAACAAAAATATATGTATTAGAGAATGAGATTTCTTCACTGTTAAACATAGGTATACAAAAATAAATAAAGAATACCCATTTTTGAATACATTCAACGCTTATCATGGCTCCGAATACGAAAGTTTCACACCGTACTTAAAAATAAGTACAGTGGGTAAATATGAATAAACTGAGCAGTATATATATATATATATATATATATATATATATATATATATATATATATATATATATATATATATATATATATATATATATATATAAATATATATATATATATAGTCAAGTTAACTTTAAAAATAACAGTAAAAGCGTATTTTATCGCAGAAACCAGCAAATTGAAAAAAATTGATTTCTTTAAAAATAACGAATAAATATTATAACTTAATTATATGCAAAATCGGCTTCGAGAAGAAGTTAACTACCACTATAAATATTTTAAGCCGAAATATATAAAATTATATCGAAGACTTTTGTTTTTATTTATTTCCAGAATATTTGAATAAAGTACACTAAGCTGTTTCTGGAATAAACGGTTCAATTGTTCTGACATGATCTGCGGAGTGAATCATTAGAGAAAAGAGAAACCATTTTAAGAGTTGAAAAGATGAATATTAAATGTCACTTGAACGAATTTAAATTGGATGGTTATATCCACTTCCACTCTAGTTCACTACGTTAAACTTATCCGCTAAAATAAAATTGTGGTTTAATAACTCTTCAAAACTCGATATTTCAGATTATAAGTAAATTTAAAGTACCCTTTAAATCCCAATATATAACATACATTTATTTTTAAGAATAAAAAATAAATATATATTTTTTGTAACGAAAATTGGTAGAATAAAAATCGGGTAGGCACAAAACCTTCTGTGCCATAAAATGTTGCCTTTTTTTTGGCGATAGTTGACTTATTCTCTCACGTGGTACAAAGGTGAGAGAGGATTGTGGATTAATTATCAACCTGGGCGAAGTTTCTGATTTTCCACTACGTAATGACTGGTTATTTATCACCATAGGTCCCTTTGTATTATGTGACCGGAATCATATACAGTCAAACCTGTTTTTTTGCGACTTTTTTTGTGCGATTTGTTTTGTGCGGTATATGAAAATTTCAATCAAATTGGAACATAATTGATTATCTGGCTACCGAGACATATACAAGCGTCTAGTGAAACAACAGTCGTCGCAAAAACTGATCACTTACTACATGGTAACTGAAAAAAAGTCAACTCTAAACGCTAGTGCGAGGTAGTATCTTCAAGTGACGAAAGCGATTTTGAACCAAGTTCGCGTTTTGTCAGATTACGAAGGAAAATAGTCGCACGTTTTGAAAAGTTTTGTATGTGTAAAATAAGTACATAAGTAAATAAAATATTTAAAAATGTTTGCATGTATATTTTCTTAATCAGACTCCGAAAGGTTTTGGCGAGGTTTCAAGTAGCTGTCAAGCCTCGTGTCTTGATTTCGTTTAAAAAAGCAATTCTTAGTTATTTCGTAAGGTTTTGAGTTATTTTGTATGTGATACTTTTTTATGCGGTCCCTATCAACCGCATAAAAAAATTGTTAATTGTGTTGCGAAAACTAGTTTTTATAGATAACGTGAAGTTTTGAGCAATTTGTTTATGCGTTTTTTGTATGCGGTCCCTATCCACAGCACAAAAACAGGTTTGAGATTACTACAACCATGGGCCAAATTAGACCCCTTCCCTTACGAGAGGTACTACAAAGGCCATAGAGAATGATGGGTTTATAATTGTTCTGATCGACGCGTCCTATGTTCCTCTACGGAACGTTTGCTCATTTATCACTATAGGATGATCCTCAGTTGAGTTATGGCGGCAGAAGCGTATACAACAGCCACTTTGCGGTATTCACACCACGTAATACAAAGGTCAGGACATTTCATTATATTATGTCTGATCGAGGCGTACCACTTTCCTCAACATGATGATACACCATTTACAGTAGAGTGATGAGGGTGGAAACCCAAACAGTAGCCATGAGTGACATCCCTTCTACCTTCTACACATACTCGGTACAAAGTTTAAAGAGGTGATAAGTAATCGGCTTGGTCGAAACGCCCCTACTTTCCTCTATATAATAGGAGATCATTTATCATCATATGATGATTCTCAGTTGAGTTATGGGGGCAAAGGGGTATACTGCAGCCACTTACGACATTCCCAACACGTGGTAAATTGGCTAGAGAATGGAATAGGTTAACAATCGGTCTGATAGAAGCGTGCTATTTTCCTATACACCATGATACATTTTTATAGTCACATGCTGTTTCCACGTGGAGTAATGTGGGTGGATACCTATGCAGCAGCCACTGGTTACATATTCATCCCCCCCCCCACACACATTCGGTACAAAGGTCAGAGGGGTAACAAGTAATCGTCTTAGTCGGAACGTCCCTTTTGGCCAGGTCATTGGTGTCTCTGTAGCTGACTAACGGCTAATTCAGACTACATATGTCCGAAGCCTTCGAAGTAAACTTCGATGAATCGGTATGAATCCTAAAGATTGACACCGAGTGATACACCATAATAAAAGTTAAAGAAACTTCCCTACTTTCCTCTACTCGATGGTAGGTCATTTATTCAGTAGGGAGATTTCACTGTGGATTTTACAAATCTCTATTTTTGGGTTGCGTACACCGTGAGGTTGTGTACCAATACCGACATTAAAAACATAACCCCGTGAAAATCTAACAAAGCAACAATTAACATCCAAATTTAAAATATATTTAATTTTCATTACACAAAAGTAATATATACATTGTTGAAAATAGGAATTCAAAAATTAGTGAAATTTACTCATTTTTGATTACATTCGATGTTTATTATAGTTCCGAACACATAAGTTTCATTTAAATAAAACCACGCACTCAGAAATGAGTACAATGAGTAAATGCGAATAGAAAGAACAGTAGCTTGCCTACCAAGACTGCTTTAATAAATCACTTTCAATAAATACCGACAATTAAAACCAATACTTACCGGGAATCGAACCCATATCCTCAGGTACCGCAGTTCAATGCTTTACTCGTTGTACTTACTAGGGTGACATGAAGAAGCTATAAACAGAAAATCTTAAAAAGGCGTGCCAAAAAAACGGGAGGTAAGATAACTGAATTGTAATAATTCAGCTTCCATTTAAAATATCTACATCAAATAATGTGGAAAACTAAAACCTGAATGCTATTTTAAATTTGTCTGGGTGTTTTGTTAAGTTGGCATGAACAAAAGAGTAGATTTACAATATTTTGATAAAGTACGTTTACGTAAATTTAAGTTAGTCATCGCCCTTTTATGAGACAATTGTACTCAAAGAAAATCGAGTAGTTTCAGGAAATCAACTTTAAGTACATTTTTTTTACATATTGCATTTCAGGATAAAACAGTTATTCTAACATTTGGTCATCCAGTATTCAAACAAAACTCAGGGATTTCCATGATGAACATCAAAAACAAAATAATTCACCCAACTATTTTTTTTAAAAATCATTTTATCCCGAAAATCACACCTCTTCAATGCAACATTAAAATGCACAGCAGGGCAGTATAAAAAAAACCCTCACACATGAACAAAGACCCCCCCCCCCTCCAATAAAATGCTCCGAGATCCCTTTTAAAGTTTCGATATCGTCGCACCTCTCTCTCCACATAAAATTTCCTTCATCCTCTTAAGCACGTTTTTATTTTCTGCAATGTAAGACGTTGCAAGAAAAAAAAATATAATAATAATGCCAAAAATAAAACTAAAATAAGCAGTCGCGTTTCAAAAGTCTTAAATAATAGGGTGCTTTGTTGTGAGATCCGATAGCTAAAAAAAAAAGAAGATGAATACATAAGAAGAAAAGATATAAAAGAGGAAGAAATGAAGTTTTTTTTCTTTATTTGCAAAGGAAGATGCTAATGCAAGGGGCGACATAAGAAACGTGCCTTATTTGGAGAAATGAAAACTTTCATCGTCTAAGTTTTTGTCGTTTAGAATTCGCATTTTTTGGCGACATTCTCTAATAGTATCCGCTGCTTTCTTAATATTGTACAAGGTACACTGAAAGAAAGATAACTTGTCATAAGACATCATAATAAAAATAATAATAAAAACAGATTGAAAGACAGATTCTGTGAAGTATAATAGATTTCACAACATAAAGAATGAAAATGTATAAAGAATTCATAGAGATATCTCTCTAAAAATAATTTTTTCGACAATGTATAGTCGTCATTATTCATATATATTACAACTATACTTTTCAGGGCAAAATTGTTCTCAAACAGAGATCTTATTTTATATATAAACAATAGCTGTTTGCTCCCGCGTGGTAGGTCAATTAGAAATATAAGATAGAAATATAAGGGACTTTCGTTAGGACTCGAACAACTGATACAGTGTTCCAAAGTCCCGAGCGCAACTAACTAAACGACAAACGCACTCTCTAGCTAGATCTTGTAAATAATTTGTAAAGCTTCTTTTTGCACTCATTTGATTAAACGGATATTTTAAACAAACTTTTTTTTAATATTTACGTAATACGTACGATACGCCAGTACCTTGGGAAATTGTCTTTCTTTTGATACCCCACGTGTACACAATCGTCGCGTGTAAAAACTGAAAAAGAGATCTATACTATAAAAATATATAAGACATACTTTATATCTGCTAACCTTTTAATCAAACAGGTCAATCATAAGTCAATAGTTTTGATATTAGTTAGGAATGTTATGTCCTTTTCTCAAGATGAGATGTCCAAAGGCTTTAAGATAGTATCACGGGTTTCAAAGTACCAATTATTTTATTATAAAATTAAACTTAATATTATGTAAAATGATATATTACTTATTAACTATTATTAATATTAAATATAGTAAAGTTTTTTATGTTGCTTAAGTTATAGAAGTTTTGACATTTAGTTCAAATTGAGTTGCAAGCCCACAACGACTGCTCTAAGGGGGTACCAACTGATTTTAAACAGTTACGATGCGATATTTTCAAAGCTACTACCTAATGCCAAAACTAACTGCTCTTTGGATCCCTTAAACTATATATTCAATCTATTTTTTGCAGGAAAAAATAATGGAAAGTTTGCCAGTTAAAGTCCGATATTAAAGAATCAAACTTCTGCATTTTAAATACGGCAATGTCGTTATTCCTTAGATAAAGGGCGAAAAACTCTTGTATTGTATATGATTCCGTACTTTAACGGAAAAAATAAGATAATCTGCAGATGAACTAGGAAACGTAAACATTAACGGTTTCGTAATTTTAACGGTAACATTTCTACGGATTTGACTTTTTAACGTAAGACGCCTTTAAAATCGGCTATTTGTGGTACCAGGATATAAAAATATTTTGCGTTTTTAAGAAGATCCATTTAGACAATATTACACATTAACAAGTAGCAAAACTGACATACATTACGTTCCTTGATAAGAATTTAGTCACTGACGAGTGTTAAATCTTAAAATAAAACTAAATACGTACGGGAAGAGGATGGACAGACAGCGCCAAACGTAATATATTGTGAATCTTTCATTTGTTTACCCCTCCAGAACTCGCGTCAAAATGAGTGACATGAAAATTCGAGCGTGATAAATTTTCTCACACCTCCTATTTCCCTCAAAAAAATGTTAGTAAATGAAATATTTTTAACTAAACTATAACTATAATAACACTTCTCATTTTTGAGAAAGTGCGATTACTTAAATTTGAGATGGTCATTCCTCATGTACGAAGCAACTCAAAGAAAAACAAGAAGGTTCATGTACTCATTTTTAAGTACTTTTTTTACAGTGTACTCGTATTTGACATCATCCATCGCAAAAATTACGTGGAGTATTTCCCCAAATAATACCCATTCCTGATTATAAGTACTTTTTTTTACAGTGTACTCGTATTTGCCATCATCCATCGCACAAATTACGTGGAGTATTTCGTCAAATAATACCTATTCCTGATTATAAGTACTTTTTTTACAGTGTACTCGTATTTGCCATCATCCATCGCACAAATTACGTGGATTATTTCGTCAAATAATACCTATTCCTGATTATAAGTACTTTTTTTTACAGTGTACTCGTATTTGCCATCATCCATCGCACAAATTACGTGGAGTATTTCCCCAAATAATACATATTCTTGATTATAAGTACTTTTTTTACACAATGTACTCGTATTTGCCATCATCCATCGCACAAATTACGTGGAGTATTTCGTCAAATAATACCCATTCCTGATTATAAGTACTTTTTTCTACAGTGTACTCGTATTTGCCATCATCCATCGCACAAATTACGTGGAGTATTTCGTCAAATAATACCTATTCCTGATTATAAGTACTTTTTTTACAGTGTACTCGTATTTGCCATCATCCATCGCACAAATTACGTGGAGTATTTCCCCAAATAATACATATTCTTGATTATAAGTACTTTTTTTACAGTGTACTCGTATTTGCCATCATCCATCGCACAAATTACTTGGAGTATTTCGTCAAATAATACCCATTCATGATTATAAGTACTTTTTTACACAGTGTACTCGTATTTGCCATCATCCATCGCACAAATTACGTGGAGTATTTCGTCAAATAATACCCATTCCTGATGACACCCTTAAAAACCAGAACATTTATCATATCTAAAAATTCAAGAAAAGGCACAACATTTGTGCAGGCAGATAACATGCCCTAACTGCTTGTAAAAGCTCCATCGGAACAACCCCCACTGCCCGATCAATCACTTTCGTCTTCTAAAGACAAGAAAAGTGCCGTCCCACTTCCTATAATACACTCCGCCCCGTCTCCTGTGAGGTTCGCACCATTTTCGATAAACCGTGTTGAAAGTTCCCGGAAGCCAGGACGTGTTTTGAGGAACTGCAATTTTGATTTTGATCGATGATTTGATGCGAGGTGTATCGATATTAGTGTGAGTGACGTCAACTGGAATGGTTGGGAGGGAAGCAGGTGCTATCTAATTAAAAATCGGTACAAGACAAGCGGAAAATTGGAAAATATATAATCGGGAGAATTTTACGGTGTGAATCGTTTTATAATATCTGCATCTCATGTACGATTAGCCGCACACTAGAAACAATTGTATTGTAACTTTTAAACCTCTGACGCTCAAGGCCGTATATATACGTCCAGGGATCCCAAGTTTTTCAGTACTGTAAAAAGAAAGTGCTTGAAAATGAGTAGATGATCGTTCACGTTATATTTTTTCAGAAGATGGTTTGCACATTATTTGATGTTTTTACGGTCAGAATCTTTTTATAATATCAGTATTATATGTAAGACTATCCGCGCACTAGCAATAATTGTATTGTAACTTTTAAACCTCTGACGCTTAATGCCGTTTATATACGTCCAGGGATATCCAGTTTTTCTGTACTGTAAAAAGAAAGTGCTTGAAAATGAGTAGATAATCGTTCACGTTATATTTTTCAGAAGATGGTTTTCCATATTATTTGATGTTTTTACGGTCAGAATCTTTTTATAATATCAGCATTATATGTAGGACTATCCGCGCACTAGCAATAATTGTATTGTAACTTTTAAACTTCTGACGCTTAATGCCGTTTATATACGTCCAGGGATATCCAGTTGGTCTGTACTGTAAAAAGAACGTGCTTGAAAATGAGTAGATGATCGTTCACGTTATATTTTTTCAGAAGATGGTTTTCCACATTATTTGATGTTTTTACGGTCAGAATCTTTTTATAATATCAGCATTATATGTAGGACTATCCGCGCACTAGCAATAATTGTATTGTAACTTTTAAACCTCTGACGCTTAATGCCGTTTATATACGTCCAGGGATATCCAGTTTTTCTGTACTGTAAAAAGAAAGTGCTTGAAAATGAGTAGATAATCGTTCACGTTATATTTTTCAGAAGATGGTTTTCCATATTATTTGATGTTTTTACGGTCAGAATCTTTTTATAATATCAGCATTATATGTAGGACTATCCGCGCACTAGCAATAATTGTATTGTAACTTTTAAACTTCTGACGCTTAATGCCGTTTATATACGTCCAGGAATATCCAGTTGGTCTGTACTGTAAAAAGAACGTGCTTGAAAATGAGTAGATGATCGTTCACGTTATATTTTTCAGAAGATGGTTTTCCATATTATTTGATGTTTTTACGGTCAGAATCTTTTTATAATATCAGCATTATATGTAGGACTATCCGCGCACTAGCAATAATTGTATTGTAACTTTTAAACTTCTGACGCTTAATGCCGTTTATATACGTCCAGGGATATCCAGTTGGTCTGTACTGTAAAAAGAACGTGCTTGAAAATGAGTAGATGATCGTTCACGTTATATTTTTTCAGAAGATGGTTTTCCACATTATTTGATGTTTTTACGGTCAGAATCTTTTTATAATATCAGCATTATATGTAGGACTATCCGCGCACTAGCAACAATTGTATTGTAACTTTTAAACTTCTGACGCTTAATGCCGTTTATATACGTCCAGGAATATCCAGTTGGTCTGTACTGTAAAAAGAACGTGCTTGAAAATGAGTAGATGATCGTTCACGTTATATTTTTTCAGAAGATGGTTTTCCACATTATTTGATGTTTTTACGGTCAGAATCTTTTTATAATATCAGCATTATATGTAGGACTATCCGCGCACTAGCAACAATTGTATTGTAACTTTTAAACTTCTGACGCTTAATGCCGTTTATATACGTCCAGGAATATCCAGTTGGTCTGTACTGTAAAAAGAACGTGCTTGAAAATGAGTAGATGATCGTTCACGTTATATTTTTTCAGAAGATGGTTTTCCACATTATTTGATGTTTTTACGGTCAGAATCTTTTTATAATATCAGCATTATATGTAGGACTATCCGCGCACTAGCAACAATTGTGCTGTACTTTTAAACCTCAAATGCTCAATCCCGTATATATACGTCCAGGGATCTCCAGTTTTTCTGCACTGTAAAAAAGTTCTTGAAAATGAGTAGATGAACGTCTACGTTTTTTTTAATACAGTTGCATCGTAAATGAGCGATGCCATATCAAATTTAAGAAATGGTACTTTCGCAAAATTGAGCAGAATGATTTAATATTACTAATTCTCACATTATGTTCAAGCCGTCTTAACAAAGCAACCTGAGAAACTTAAAATATATTTTTAGAAGATGGTTTTCCACATTATTTGATGTCGATTGCTTAAGTAAAAACTAAGTTATTACAATTCAATTACCTTACTTCCCGTTCTTTTCGCACACCGTTTTAATATGTCTTATGTTTATAAATTCTTCGAGTCGCCCTGGTAATATAACGGGTAAAGTTTTGGATGCGGTGCCTGTGGATCAGGGTTCGAATTCGGGTAAATATTGGTTGTAATTGTCGAAATTTATTGAAAGTAATTTATGAAGTCTAGACTCTGCTATGAAGGCTAGAATGTGCTCTTTTATTCATTGTACTCAGTTTTGAGTACATGTCCTTTTCAAAATTGAAGCTTATATATTCGGAGCCATGACAAGCATGCATGTACTCAAAAATGAGCACATTTTACTTATTTTGGAGTTTCTATTTTAAACATTCTACTATTGCGTAAAATATAAAAATTTAAAAATCTTTTTAGGCTTGTTAGTAGTACGGTACATACACGTACAAAAACTGCTTACAGATTTTATTATTGACAAATTTCTGTACTATGTCCAGGATTTCTTGAAAATCACTCATAGGCATTTTCTTAAATAAAAGCATGATTTCCAAATATTGTAACTACACCAATTACTTAAGTTTCCAACATTCTCATTAGAAGCTATTTATATGCTTTTAAAAGACTGGTTTAGCCTTATCTCCTTTAAAATATGTATAATTAATATACCAGCAATAGTTTTAAAGCTTTAAATAATAACTTATTTTAACTAATATATGTGACAGTGTGCTGTCACAAGTTGCGATTTTTATATAGGGATCTGACCTATTTTGTACTTTGTGCAATTTGGTCAGATGGCTAGACTGGCGGTCGCCGGTTTTATGACGGGGTACAATGTGAGGAGAGTTTCGTCACTGAGCCATTTTTTACAACCATGCCAGGATTGGCCAGGAGGGCGGAACGAATTCCAAGTGGTGGGTCTAGTAATTTATGTGGGATTGCAACCTCCCACCCCAAGAGACCACCGTGGGAAATGCAAGATTTCCCACATCCCCTACGATTTTGCTATTGCCCAAGAAAGACGAGCAATTTTTACTCTAACAAGTACCGTCCTCATGCGCCGAGAGGGAAAAGTCCCGAAAACCATGACACCAGACGGCAGCGCTCCCACTTCGTGCCAACGCCACTGAGCTGCGGAACCAGACGAGCCCCTGGACAACGACAAGTCCCTGATGCCATGACACCAGACGGCAGAATCCACATTTTATGGTAACGCCCCTGGTAGCCGGTCATCTACACCCCAAACAACCAGCTAAATCGCCTCAGACGGAACTCTCCCCACCGGTTACACGTGAGTCAGTAGCACATAATTGCACATAACCCCCCAACCATAAGTTTTTTATTGGTTTAATTTTAATGTGTCAATAAAGCACCGTTTTAAAAGTAACGTTATTTGTATGTATGTATTTTTGCCAAGACAGCATTATTCATAAAGATACAAAAAATTAACACAACGCAGTCCAAAAAAATTTACTAACCAATTTACCCCACGACAATATACTACTCGCTATTTAATGCATTTAGTAAGGAAATTAATTAACATATCAGGAAATTAATATCAAACATTTTAACGTATCTTATCGGAACTAGAAACCCACTCGCTACCCGTTTATTAGTTTCGTGTATTTAAAATATATATTCAACAAAAAAATATTATAAAGGTATAATCAACGCTAATATTCTTTTCTATCAGGTCTTCAATTCAAATAAACACAAATTAGTAAAATAAGTCTTGTATCTTTATTTAAATATTATCAGAAAGATTCATTGGCATTAAATTTATTCCAATGTATTATGCAGTTGAAAATGTCGTCTTTCACGATGCTTCTGGCTACAATATTCAATTTGTAAAGTATTTTATTTCATTCCCAAAACTAATGAATGGGTAGTTTCATAATTACGTATCACACTTATAAATCAGCTTAATGTATTTTTCGCTCTAGGCCATGTTAATGAATACATTACATTTAAGTTATATGACGAGACCTTTGTAAATTCAAAGGGATTTATAATATGTACTTGAATGCGTCTTTAGCTGAATGTATCAAGATTAAAATAATGTTAAAGCAGGGTTCTAAATTACCTTTCGTTAGTCGTATTCTGCAACTAAATTTTTTTTCGGTTTGACTAGTTTATTTACTTACAGTCGTCAATTTTACATAATTCCGAATGATAAAGAAAGTGGCAGAAGAAAACTATCATACTTTAAAAAATGTCTTTAGCTAATATTTTTTTCGGGTAAGTTATAAAATAGTTTTGTCTTGCTTATAATCATTATAAACTATAGAAAAAGTACTTAAAATGAGTAAATGAACATACTTGTTTTTCTTTGAATACAATTGCATTGTAAATGAACGATGATGTACTCAAATATAAGTAATTAGTACTCTCTCAAAAAGAAGCAGTGTGATTTAATATTGTTAATAGCAACTTCTGTTCAAGGCATCTTAACAAAGCGACCAAACATACTTAAAGTAGTTGTTCAGAAGATGGTTTTCCACATTATTTAATTTCGATTGCTTAAATGGAAACTGATTTATTACGACTCAATTATCTTACGTCCCATTCCTTTACCGCGCTTTTTTAACATTACTTCTGTTAAAAACTTCTTCACGTTGCTCTGTTAGTACAACGGAAAATACCCTGCTCTTATGTGCGGACGACAACAGGCTGATAATTGGAGTGAATCGATATCTGGTAAGTATTGTTTGTAATTGTTAAAAGTTATTGAAAGTGATTTATGAAGATAGCCTATGTAGACAAGCAACTGCTCTTTTTATTAATTTTACTCAGTTTTGAGTAAGTCTTTTTTCAACAATGAAACTTATGTATTCAGAACTATGATAAGCATCGAATGTACTAAAAAATGAGTGCATTTTACTTAATTTTGAGTACCTATTTTTAACAGTGTCGCATGTTTATTTTCATCACTAATTCTCCAACTTCCCGTATACCTATGAAGATGAATTTTGGCAAATTGGTTACTTATACCTTAAATAGGAAAAGTAAGCTATTTTTGTTCAAATCGAACGTATTTAAGGAGTTGTAAAACCCCTTTTTCGATGTTTGTAGAGACATTAGTTTGAGTATCTACAGATCTAAAAGACCTAGAGTGCTGAAATTTGGAGCACAGATTTATCTTGGGCCGTAGAGATGCACTACGAAAGGATTTTTTAAAATTCGAACTCGAAATGCCAAAATAACGATTTTTTAGAAACCTTCCCATAGGATTAGCATGGAGAACATGTAACAATGTAAAATATAAAATTGAAACAATGGAAAATTTTAATATTATGTAATCAGGAGCATTCTGATTGGCTGATGACTAAATATCGCCAAATAAATAAAACCTACGCCAAGTTAATAAAAACATGGCCAAATAAATTAAAATTTCACCGAATGAAAAAATTTTTTCGCTAAATGAATCAAATATTGCCAAATGAACTAAAATATGATCATATTTGTAAAAATAACATAAAAATGGCGAAATTAGTGTCAAAAAATTATAAAATATATGTCAAAATGGTGAAAATATGATTGGATAACGGGATATTCCGTACTACAACAACTATGAAAATTAAATTTGGCATGGAGCATGGCATTTTAAGCCAAAATTGCTCACTAAGAAAGGATGTTCATTTTCAAAAATTCAAACTCAAACTGCCAAAAGTAAAAATCCTTGCCACTTATCCACTGACTCATCACTAATTTTCTAACTTTCTGTATACCCAGGAAGATGAATTTTGACAGAGTTGTTACTTATATCTTACATAGAAAAATAATCTATCTGCTAGGTAGATGCCACTCTGTACCGTAATAATTGGTTCATGAATACTTTGGACCCCACGTGGTAGGAAGGTCAGAGGGAGAGTGTATAAATGGTCAATCTGATTGACGCGGCCTACCTTCCTCTACTCCATGTTATGTCATTTATCCACGAAGGCTGATTTTCCATAGAATTATTGGAGTGGAAGTGTATACTGCCTGTCACCAAGGGTGACATTTTCCTTCATGCGGTATAAAGATCAGAGGGTAAAATGGGTTAACAAACGACCTGATCGACACGACTCACTTTCCTATACCATGGTAGGTCATTTATAGCCCATAACACGATTCCCCTAGGAGTAATGTGAACGAAATAGCCTGTAGTTAAGGGCGACATTCCCTTCACGGTCAGCGGCGGAATGGGTTAATAATCGGCTTGATCGATGCGGCCTACCTTTCTTTATATGAAGGTATGCCTATACGAGTAGTTATGTGGCGGAATCGAAAACTGTTGTCATAGACTCTGCCCCCACGTGGTACAAGTGTCAGAGGGGGATTGGGTTTGCGTAAATCTTCTGTAGTAGTGGGTAGGGGATTTATACGATTTTTTTAAAAAAATTGATTTGAAGTTCAATGAAGTAAAAAATATGATTTATTTTTTATTTAAAAAAGTTAAATATTTAAAAAGTGCTGGGACAAAATCTAAAAAAAGTGCTGGGGAACCATCCTTCCTCGCAAATTGATAAGGTTTACAAAAGAAAAAATATGAAAATCTTGAATTTGGCAAATGAACATTTTAAAAAAAAATTTCGTTTTTTTTTTCTTCTTATATTTTTCACCAATTTCTGAAACTTAACGACAAATGTTGACATAGGTGTCTAATAAAACTTTTTCTTTATAAGAGTTATTCCCGTTTAAATCTTTGGGATGTTACTAAAGGTTAAAATATGGATGGTGATCAACGGGAGTAATGCATATATATCCACGTTATTGTGTAGACAACTTCATATTAGCAATCTTTCCAGTTCTTGCAGGACCTTGCCAATAAAATTTCGTTTCAAATTAGTACTTTTAATACTGTGGTTTCCTCTCATGGGTGACAAATTAAGAATATTGTTTATTTCGCTATTAATATTGTATTTGTATCAATTTTGTAATTTATTTCGCTATAAATATTGTATTTGTATTAATTTTGTAATTTATTTCCTTCCTGTGCGTAGAACGGGTATTTCAGCTAGTATAAGTATATCGATAAAAATACTCAAAGAAATGTTAGGTATAATCAAAATACGAAATGTTTTATCCCTGTTTCACTAAATACTGAAACTCAAATGCCAATACTACGTTATTTTGGAGTAACGTTAAGCAATAAAGGTGTCAAAATACCATTTGCTTGAATAAACCCAGCAAAAAAAGTCAGCATGAAACCTTCATCAAAATTGTCAAATTGAAGGTTTATTGAAGGTTTTATGAAGGACATTGAAACAAAAAACTGCAGTTTTTTCGAAATTTTCTTGCATAAAACCTTTAAACTATCTGCATTTTCCCTTCATGATTAAAAATTGAAGGTTTTTTGCAGGTTTTTATGAAGGTTTTTTACAGTTTTTATGAAGGATATTGAAACAAAAACCTTTAATTTTATAGCTCTTCAAAAACACTGCAATTTTCCTGCATAAAACCTTCAATTTCAAAATTTTGATGAAGGTTTTATGCTGACTTTTTTTGCTGGGAATACAGCTTGTTGTGCATCTGCGTTTAGCAAATAGTTCCAATTTATTTACTTTTTTTATTTGTGATATTAAGAACAATTTCGATACATTTCGTAGTTTTCGCTATTTGCGAAGTAAAAAAAATTCTGATAAATGAGTGAAGCTTAGCTCTTACATATCGTCGCCTCATAGCAACAGTAAGACATCTAAAAAAACGAAAATGAGTTTTCGGTATTGCTAATATTACCGAATGTGCCTTTATTTAGTGGAACACTCAGACATTTTTAAGTCTTCTTTGAAATCCCTGAACTACAGCCTTAGATATTCAGCATTGAAAAAACAGCAAATTTTAAAATCAATTTTATAGGCAGCTCTGTTTTTGCTCATCTGAGGCGACGATATGTCGTTTGATAAGTTGACATATAGAAATGACATGATTTTTTTCGGGTTATATACATTCCTTTACATATTTAATTATTGTATATGAGACACACCAATTGAATTTTTATAATGCATCAGAAAACATGTATATGTTCTCAGCCAGTCACTCTCTTTAACTATTATTCATTTTAATTCACGCCAAATCGCTCTACATAACTAAAATGCGACTAAACTCAATACTGCGGATGACTTTGTATATAGACAACACTTGTTTATTGTATATTATGTGTAAAATAGAGAAAAAAAATACAATTATTTTAAACAAATATTCTTTTCAAAAGTTCGACAAGCACATACTTCATTATTTTATGCGTTTTTAATATAATTAACTTTTGTTTTGGAATTGATAATTAACCACACAAAATGTGCATTTAGATGTTTTGACCACAGACATGTAGCTTTGGAAATGGCATTTGGTAACATTTTGTAAACTTGAACTTTTAATTCATAATTGTAGAACTGTTAAATTTAAAAAAAAATTCAAAATGATTAATACATTATAAATATAGATTATATTTAAAGTTGCTAAAAAAATTTCGAAATACAATCTACAAAGTTTTTTAAAAAAATATCTAAAATGTAATGTTTGTTTTAAACTAAGTTGACAAATGCAAATTATTTTATCTACATGAACGATTGGATTTTTTTCAATTTTTTCACTTATGAAATAAACTGTTTTACAAAAAAAAAAAGATTAAAACGCAAAGTGCTTAACGCATAGAAAAGCTTTTAGGCCAACATTCAGCAACAATCAGGAGTATGAAAAACAAATACAACGCAAGAATACGCAAATAAATAAATAAAATTTGGACTTGTTTCGGGAGATAACAATAAATAAAAAATTAATCCAATGTCAAGCACTCTTGGGAACATAATCACATATATAATATTTTTATAACTCACATTCAATTTGCAAGCCCAAATCCTATTGACTTCCAAATCCATTTAACTTTTTATCAATATTCATTCTTTAGTTAATGAGATCTTTGCCGTTCCAGTTTTCCCCTCTTGCTCGCACACAATAGTATATTTCAACTAATTAAAATATGTTTTTGTTTTTGGCAACACTTCATTTCTTGAATTATTTTTATTCTGCTTTGCACATTTAGCTGTTTTTGATTTCTACTGGTTTTTATCTTAAACAATCAAGGATATGTACAAAATGTGTTCAGTGCTATTTGTCAGAATTACATTAACAAAAATACTTAAAACTCTATACACACTAGAAAATAAAATAATAAGTAAAACAAACACCGAAAAAATAAATACATTTATTCAAACCTTGCCATTTAAAGAACAGTCCATGATCCGATATTCCTTTTTTTAATTCAGAAGAATAAAAATAACATTACTTTAGCAGATTTACGTTTAGCAAATCATAGATAATATTACCCTAAATTATTCGCTAAACCTTTAACATTAAACATATGCCTTCCAAAAACCAAAAAATCCCGCAGAAATGCATTTAAATAATACAAACAACGCAATTTCGAACGAAACGGGATTAACAACGGAAAAAACAATTCAGCACATCTGTTTGCGCGAATATAACAAACATTACTCATTCGGTGGCAACAGTGTCGCTTCCGAGAGAGAAGAGGGGGAAGGAAAGGGAAAGTTGCAGTAATTAAATGGTCCATGTGTTATCGTTAGTTTAAGATTATTCTCGATACATAAACGTTCGAATGTTTGTTCTTTCGTCGTTTAAACATCGCCGGGTTCTGTTTACTTTTTACTTTACCGTAATGGAACCGGGTTTGGGAGATTTATGAATTGACGCAATTCCGGAAAGATCTTTTGAATCGATGAATATTATGGAGATGTTATAATATATTTATTTTTTAGATTAATTTAAAAGAAACTTGATTTTTATATTGATTGAAGATTTGTACTATAAAATAAAGATATGTTTTACTATTCACATTTTAATGAATGTGTTAGTTTGTATAAATAGATTATTAAAACATTTTAGAAGAGGAATATAAAGTATATAATTTCTGAAACTATATTTGTTATGAATTATATTTGTTATTCTATATTATTGAAACTATATTTGTTAGTATATATTATTCAAACTATATTTGTTATGAATTATATTTATTATTCTATATTATCGAAACTATATGTGTTATTCTATATTATTGAAACTATATTTGTTATGAATTATATTTTTTATTCTATATTATTGAAACTATATTTGTTATGAATTATATTTGTTATTCTATATTATTGAAACTATATTTATTATGAATTATATGTGTTATTCTATATTATTAAAACTATATTTGTTATGAATTATATTTGTTATTCTATATTATTGAAACTATATTTGTTAGTATATATTATTGAAACTATATTTGTTATGAATTATATTTGTTATTCTATATTATTGAAACTATATTTATTATGAATTATATGTGTTATTCTATATTATTAAAACTATATTTGTTATGAATTATATTTGTTATTCTATATTATTGAAACTATATTTGTTAGTATATATTATTGAAACTATATTTGTTATGAATTATATTTATTATTCTATATTATCGAAACTATATGTGTTATTCTATATTATTGAAACTATATTTGTTATGAATTATATTTTTTATTCTATATTATTGAAACTATATTTGTTATGAATTATATTTGTTATTCTATATTATTGAAACTATATTTGTTATGAATTATATTTGTTATTCTATATTATTGAAACTATATTTGTTATGGATTATATTTGTTATTCTATATTATTGAAACTATATTTGTTATGGATTATATTTGTTATTCTATATTATTGAAACTATATTTGTTATTCTATATTATTGAAACTATATTTGTTATTCTATATTATTGAAACTATATTTGTTATTCTATATTATTGAAACTATATTTGTTATTCTATATTATTGAAACTATATTTGTTATGATTTATATTTGTTATTCTATATTATTGAAACTATATTTGTTATGATTTATATTTGTTATTCTATATTATTGAAATTATATTTGTTATGATTTATATTTGTTATTCTATATTATTGAAACTATATTTGTTATGATTTATATTTGTTATTCTGTATTATTGAAACTATATTTGTTATGATTTATATTTGTTATTCTATATTATTGAAACTATATTTGTTATGATTTATATTTATTATTCTATATTATTGAAACTATATTTGTTATGAATTGTATTTGTTTTCTATATTATTGAAACTATATTTGTTATTCTATATTATTGAAACTATATTTGTTATTCTATAATATTGAAACTATATTTGTTATGAATTATATTTGTTTGTCTATATTATTGAAACTATATTTGTTATTGTATATTATTGAAACTATATTTGTTATTCTATATTATTGAAACTATATTTGTTATGAATTATATTTGTTATTCTATAATATTGAAACTATATTTGTTATGAATTATATTTGTTTTTCTATATTATTGAAACTATATTCATGACTACAAAAATTACCGTTCCGCTATTGAAAACAAAGCATTTTTTTATTTTTATACTTATGTTTTATTTGAATAATCTATAAAGTTTATTATTTAAATGGATTGATAAATTTACAAACGTTTTCGTTATTAACCCTTTGCACTCGGAGACGTTTGATATTTAGTTATTTTCATAGAACAGTTACATCCAGTAACTGTTATTTTTAAAGAGGTATTTTTAAAGTGTTCTTTTTTTTAACTTTTAGGATGGAAATTGTCGAAACAGTTGCAGAAGAATATTTTATTTGGTATGCTGCGTGATTAAATCTATGACGTCTACTGGCTGTATTTGAAAGAGTATTTTAGTCGGATCATCTTAAAATTAAAATATTCAATTCTGATGCTTGATCAAGCTACTACATTACACCTTGTACCAACATATCTGTAAACCTATGGGGACCAACATATATTTATTATTTGTTTTCGTTTTTCTCTCAAAGTCAAGACTCCAACCGACAATCCTCCGATCATGACCTTGCTGCTCTAACCGATTGGCCACCGCGGGCCTTTCTTCAAATGAAGTTAGTTAAAGAACAATCTAAAAATAAAACACTTATGTTCTAAGATAAAAACTCGTCTTATAGAACATTGCGTTAAGAATATTAAAATGCAAATGCAACGTTAAAATACGCAATAAAAGTCCGTAATAATCCGGACATGTTTCGGGAGATACATCACTCTTCATCAGCGGAAAATGCAAAGTCTGTGTGTAATGAAATATAAATAAACGCAAACAATCTAAAATGTTGCCAAAGACCAACTTTTTGGTCTTTGGCAACATTTTAAATTGTTTGGGTTTATTTATATTTCATTACACACAGACTTTGCATTTTCCGCTGATGAAGAGTGATGTATCTCCCGAAACATGTCCGGATTATTACGGACTTTTATTGCGTATTTTAACGTTGCATTTGTATTTTAATACTTATGTTCTAGTAACGCGTCCCGCTACCTGATGTACCTGAGAGTCTAAGCAATAACGTACTCAAATTTAAGCAACCGTACTTTCTATAAAATGAGCAGTGTGGTTTTATATTGCTAATTTCAGCTTCTGTTCAAGCCATCTTAACAAAGAAACTGAACAAACTTAACATAGTTTTTCGGCAGATGGTTTTCCATATTTATATGATGTCAATTTCTCAAATGGAAACTGAGTTATTATAATTCAATTATCTTACTTCCCATTCTTTTGGAACACCTTTGTCTAATATTTAATATTTTTATAACGTCTTCACTTAACCCTGGTAGCTTATCGGATAAGACACTGATGAGCGGTGCCTGAGTATCAGAGTTCGATTCCCGGTAAGTTTTGGTTGTAATTGTCGATATTATTAAAAGTTATTTATAAAGGATGCATATGTAGGCAAGTTATTACTCTTGTTATTAATTTTTACTCATTATTCTCATTTTTAAGTGCATCTCTTTCAAAATGGAAACTTACGTATTCGGAGCTATGATAGACATGGAATGTAATTAAAAATGTGTACATGACTTTTTCACAAAGGACACTTATGTATTCGGAGCTATGTTAGACATGGAACGTAATTAAAAATGAGTACATGACTTTTTCAAAAAGGACACTTATGTATTCGGAGCTATGATATACATGGAACGTAATTAAAAATGAGTACATGACTTTTTCAAAAAGGAAACTTATGTATTCGGAGCTATAATAGACATGGAACGTAATTAAAAATGAGTACATGACTTTTTCAAAAAGGAAACTTATGTATTCAGAGCTATGATACACATGGAATGTAATTAAAAATGAGTACATGACTTTTTCAAAAAGGAAACTTATGTATTCGGAGCTATAATAGACATGGAACGTAATTAAAAATGAGTACATGACTTTTTCAAAAATGACATTTATGTATTCGGAGCTATGATAAACATGGAATGTAATATGAGTACATTTAACTTATTTTTGAGTAGTAGTTCTTGATTATTTTTAACATTATAATACTTATAAATAAAGCTGTTCATCGAGGGGGTACGTCAGAAATAAAAGATTGAGTACCACTGTTCTAATACATGTTGTTCTCGTTCAATTTGAATAACATGTGTAAAATAACAGTTCGTTATTCAAGATACTGAGAGTAACATACAGTTCGCAAAGGGTTCCGGTTTTCGAATACATACAGGTTAGTAATGCGTCAATAATTATATATTTTATCATAATGGATTTACTAATCACATAATAATACATTTATAGTTCTCAAGTTATCTAATCAGACAAGCATAATCCCAACAAAGACGGTTATTTCTATTTATATTCATAAGTAACAAAGGACAGTGTCCTGACAGTTTGAGATAGACGATAGCTCCCAAAAGAACAACAACAACAAAAATGCCACAATCCACTAGTATTATCCCTTTAATACCACTCTATCCATAGTGGAGTTATTGATGTGCGAATAATGGAAATGTGCCATAGTCCATTAACTACCATCCTGTTGACGAGGTTATAACCCTTCGGAACAATAAGAACAATGTGCAAGTTTATACGGCGAGGAACAGAAGGTCGTATTCAATAACAGTAAATAATGGGAAGCCATTGCAGGTATGGATTCCCCCGTACCTCCGAGAGAGCTCGTGTTTCTTCTGCTGTATGCAGTGCTGTTCAGGGAAATGGCTTATTTCTTTTCTGTGTTTTTTGTCGGATGTTGAATATGAAGTCAGGGTTTTTTGACGGTTGATTTTTATGTTTTAATTTATATATATATATATATATATATATATATATATATATATACATACATACATACATACATACATACATACACACACACACATACATATATATATATATATATATATATATATATATATATATATATATATATATATATATATATATATATATATATATATATATATATATATATATATATATATATATATATATATATATATATATATATATATATATATATATATATATATATATATATATATATATATATATATATATACATTGTAAGGTTAACGTGTGCTCTGAAATGAGTACATGGACGTACTTGTTTTTCTTTGAGTACAATTGATTCATAAATGGGCGATGACGTACTCAAATTTAAGTAATTGTACTTTCGCGAAAATGAGTAGTGTGGTTTATTATTGCTAATATCAGCTTCTGTTTAAGCCATTTTAGCAAAAGCGACCTGGCAAACTTAAAATAGTTGTTCAGAAGATGGCTTTTTGATGTCGATTGCTTAAATGGAAACTGAGTTATTACAATTCAATTATCTTATTTTCCATTCTTTTAGTACACTTTTTTTAAAATTCCTTCTCTTTATATTTTATAAACGTCGCTCTGGTAGTACAACGAATAAGTCGTGGGCTGAGGTGTCTTACATCAAGATTGAACGTTTGAAGAAGATAAAAGTATTTAGCCGTTAATCTGCAGTCTGTCACATAAAAGGGTCCAATTACTGAACATGGATATAATCCCTTTTGCAGTGAGGCGCCTCATGTATCCTATTCTAACACTGATAACAAAATGTGTACATGGACGTACTCATTTTTCTTTGAGTACAATTGTATTGCAAATAAGCGATGACGTACTGAAATTTAAGTAATCGTACTTATTTTTAAGCACTTTTTTTACAGTCTGCATACCCTAATTGCAGAACCGTCCTGCAAAAATACATTGACACGCCCTTAGGTCCTTAAAAACCTTTGTTTTGCTAAGAATTGTATCATAAGGGCAAGAAGAATTTTTGGAGGTTTTTAAAAGAGACTTTTTTTTAAATATTATGAAGTACTTTGTTAAATTAAAACTTTAAAATTATTATATTTTTATCTTAACGCTGCTTTATCACAAGTTATAAAAAATATATTTAGTCAAATTAAATTAACCATATCATTGTTGGTTCCGTTCATTTATATGTATAGTTTTAATTAACTACATGCATTATTAAATAAGTAATGGGGTGTAATTAAAATTTAACAGTTGTTATGGAAATATTTTTTTCATAAATTTATTGTAAACAGTCCTTCCTAACTTGCACACATAATGTTTTACCTGAAATTGTACCACACGTTCATAATAAAAAATGTATTTAAAATGAGTACGTGAACCTACTCGTTTTTTTAGTATAATTGCATCGTAAATGAGCGACGACGTTCTCATATTTAAGCTACCGTACTTTCGCGAAAATGTACAGTATGGTTTAATATTGCTAATATCAACTTTTATTCAAGCCATCTTAACAAAGCGACCTGACAAACTTAATATATTTGGTCAGAAGAAGGTTTTCTACATTCTTTGATGTCGAATGCTTAAATAGAAACTGAGTCATTACGACTCGATTATTTTGCTACGCATTCTGTTGCCACGCCTTATTAACATTACTTCTAATTATTACTTCTTCACGTAGCTCTCGTAGCATAACGGATATAGACCTGGCCTTCGGTGCGGACGACATCAAGTAGACGATTTTAGTTCGATTCTCGTGAGTCCTAGTTGTATTTATTGGAATTTATTGCAAGGGATATATGGAGGCAGCCTATTTAGGCAAGCAACTGCTCTTTTTACTCATTGTATACATTTTTGAATACATGTTTATTTTTAAAAAATTAAACAAGTATTTTGAGTTATGAAAAGAATTGAATGTAATTAAAAATGAATACATTTTACTTATTTGTAAGTATATATTTTTAATAGTGTATATTTGTAAAGAAAAAGGTCCAAATAACGTGTTTTTGGAGTAAACAACGTTTTTAAACCAGTTGTCGGTATAGAACAAATTCTAAATTGTAAAAATTGTTTACTCTGCAAAAGATTGTACTTTATATTTCCGATGCATGCTTAACTATATGAATGTTCCAATTTATATTATTTTAATATATACAGCTCCAAGAAATATCCCAACGGTTTAGATTTGAAATAAATATTTCACCATCGATTTTTTTTACGAATTTAAAGTTTATGTAAATTGATAGAAAATTCTGGAAATCCACAGACGTCCAGCTGCGTCAGAAAAATGAGCAAAATTATAAAATTGTTTTTAGTGTAAAATAGTTTATTTTATATTTGAAATGCATGCATATTATAATATGTTCTATTTTTTATTATTTTAATAGATATAGCTTCTAAGAAACATCCCAGCACTTTAGATTTGAAATAAATATATCGACGTCGATTTTTTTTTAAAGAATTTAAAGTTTATGACTATTACAATAAAACATAGAATGTGAATATTTTTAAGGATATGCAGAGTCATAGCTTAAAAGCAAGAACTAATACATTCTAATGAAGGACATTTGAAATGTCTGTTATATTGGCGTTACAATTATTTTAACTTTCAGTTACTGTGATTATAACGTTCTTTATGTTATATGTAATTGGAGGGCTTTACATAATATACACACGCTTTTAAAGTTTCGAGAAGGTTTGATTTTATTCACACTGTAATAAAATGTACTTATAAGTGAGTATCTAGACTTACTTAATTTTTTTAAGTATGATTGTATCTTTAACGTGAGTATGCACACTCAAATGTAAAAAAACGTACTTTTTCAAAAAGTAGCAATGATAATTAATATTGATAATCTCTGCTTCTGTTCAAGCGGTCTTAATGAAACATGATAAACTTAAAACAGTTGTTCAGACGATAGTTGTGAATATACCAGTTTAGCCAGATCCAACTAAACCGGATCAATTGAAAAAGCATCTTCATTCAAAAAGAGTGTCATAAAACATATCACCATATTATTTAAAGACGATAAATTAAAATAAGTTCGCTACTTGAGAAAACCTAAACGTTACAAACGCAACCCGACAATCAATATTCCATCATGAGAAAAATGAATAGTTCGCCGAATAAAAGTCGACGCGGCGCACTAAGAACCTAGCGCATTATACAAATATATACCCCTAAAATTACCCATCTTACCAATTAAGCAATATACGTAGCTCGGAAAAAGGACTGTTAACAGATCAATCTACACCCAATTTTTTTTAATGCACCTTCATAAATGGATAATGGCATAGAACGTGCCACCATTTTATTCAACGCATCCTATTGAGTCAGTACTTAGTTGTTAAATAGTACAATGATAAGCGAAAAACTAATAAGTTCGCCACTTCAGAAACCGAATACTAAATGTTACAAACGCAACATGACAATCGCTATTTAATCATGAGAAAGTCGAATAGTTCGCCGAATAAAAGTAGATGCGACGAACTAAGTACCTAGCCCATTACAGAAATACATACCCCTCAAGTCACCCTTCTGGCCGATTAAGCAATCTATGTAGCTAGTTAAAAGGAAAGTGTACAGATCAAGCTACACCCGATCTTTTGAAAATGCATCTTTATACTTGAAGAATGTCATAGAACATTCCATTCTAATGAGTTAGATAGTACAATGATAGACGATAAACTAAAATAAGTTCGCCACTTCAGAAACCGAATACTAAATGTTACAAACGCAACACGACAATCGCTATTCAATCATGAGAAAGTCGAATAGTTCGCCGAATAAAAGTCGATGCGACGAACTAAGTACCTAGCGCATTACAGAAATACATACCCCTCAAGTCACCCTTCTGGCCGATTAAGCAATCTATGTAGCTAGTTAAAAGGAAAGTGTACAGATCAAGCTACACCCGATCTTTTGAAAATGCATCTTTATACTTGAAGAATGTCATAGAACATTCCATTCTAATGAGTTAGATAGTACAATGATAGACGATAAACTAAAATAAGTTCGCCACTTCAGAAACCGAATACTAAATGTTACAAACGCAACACGACAATCGCTATTCAATCATGAGAAAGTCGAATAGTTCGCCGAATAAAAGTAGATGCGACGAACTAAGTACCTAGCCCATTGCAGAAATACATACCCCTCAAGTCACCCTTCTGGCCGATTAAGCAATCTATGTAGCTAGTTAAAAGGAAAGTGTACAGATCAAGCTACACCCGATCTTTTGAAAATGCATCTTTATACTTGAAGAATGTCATAGAACATTCCATTCTAATGAGTTAGATAGTACAATGATAGACGATAAACTAAAATAAGTTCGCCACTTCAGAAACCGAATACTAAATGTTACAAACGCAACACGACAATCGCTATTCAATCATGAGAAAGTCGAATAGTTCGCCGAATAAAAGTCGATGCGACGAACTAAGTACCTAGCGCATTACAGAAATACATACCCCTCAAGTCACCCTTCCAGCCGATTAAGCAATCTATGTAGCTAGTTAAAAGGAAAGGGTACAGATCAAGCTACACCCGATCTTTTGAAAATGCATCTTTATACTTGAAGAATGTCATAGAACATTCCATTCTAATGAGTTAGATAGTACAATGATAGACGATAAACTAAAATAAGTTCGCCACTTCAGAAACCGAATACTAAATGTTACAAACGCAACACGACAATCGCTATTCAATCATGAGAAAGTCGAATAGTTCGCCGAATAAAAGTCGATGCGACGAACTAAGTACCTAGCGCATTACAGAAATACATACCCCTCAAGTCACCCTTCTGGCCGATTAAGCAATCTATGTAGCTAGTTAAAAGGAAAGTGTACAGATCAAGCTACACCCGATCTTTTGAAAATGCATCTTTATACTTGAAGAATGTCATAGAACATTCCATTCTAATGAGTTAGATAGTACAATGATAGACGATAAACTAAAATAAGTTCGCCACTTCAGAAACCGAATACTAAATGTTACAAACGCAACACGACAATCGCTATTCAATCATGAGAAAGTCGAATAGTTCGCCGAATAAAAGTCGATGCGACGAACTAAGTACCTAGCGCATTACAGAAATACATACCCCTCAAGTCACCCTTCTGGCCGATTAAGCAATCTATGTAGCTAGTTAAAAGGAAAGTGTACAGATCAAGCTACACCCGATCTTTTGAAAATGCATCTTTATACTTGAAGAATGTCATAGAACATTCCATTCTAATGAGTTAGATAGTACAATGATAGACGATAAACTAAAATAAGTTCGCCACTTCAGAAACCGAATACTAAATGTTACAAACGCAACACGACAATCGCTATTCAATCATGAGAAAGTCGAATAGTTCGCCGAATAAAAGTCGATGCGACGAACTAAGTACCTAGCGCATTACAGAAATACATACCCCTCAAGTCACCCTTCTGGCCGATTAAGCAATCTATGTAGCTAGTTAAAGGGACAGTGTATAGATCAAGCTACACCCGATCTTTTGAAAATGCATCTTTATACATGAAGAATGTCATAGAACATTCCATTCTAATGAGTCAGTACGTTAGATAGTACAATGATAGACGATAAACTAAAATAAGTTCGCCACTTCAGAAACCGAATACTAAATGTTACAAACGCAACACGACAATCGCTATTCAATCATGAGAAAGTCGAATAGTTCGCCGAATAAAAGTCGATGCGGCGCACTAAGAACCTAGCGCATTACAGAAATACATACCCTCAAATTACCCTTCTAGCCGAGAAAGCAATCTATGTAGCACGTTAACCGGACAGTGTATAGATCAAGCTACACCCGATCTTTTGAAAATGCATCTTTGTACATGAAGCGTGCCATAGAACATTTCATTCTAATGAGTCAGAACTTAAGTGTTAGATAGTACTATGATAGACGATAAACTAAAATAAGTTCGCCACTTCAGAAACCGAATACTAAATGTTACAAACGCAACACGACAATCGCTATTCAATCATGAGAAAGTCGAATATTTCGCAGAATAAAAGTCGATGCGGCGCACTAAGAACCTAGCGCATTACAGAAATACATACCCCTCAAATTACCCTTCCAGCCGATTAATTAATCTATGTAGCACGTTAAAGGGACAGTGTACAAATCAAGCTACACCCGATTGTTTGAAAATGCATTTTTATACATAAAGAGTGTCATAGAACATTCCATTATAATGAGTCAGTACGTTAGATAGTACAATGATAGACGATAAACTAAAATAAGTTCGCCACTTCAGAAACCGAATACTAAATGTTACAAACGCAACACGACAATCGCTATTCAATCATGAGAAAGTCGAATAGTTCGCCGAATAAAAGTCGATGCGGCGCACTAAGAACCTAGCGCATTACAGAAATACATACCCCTCAAATTACCCTTCTAGCCGATTAAGCCATCAGCGGGCCAGGGACTTGTTGGCGATGATGATGAATTCCGATCATTATGTTGGTGGGGGTGTCGATTTAGCGAAATGGCAATGGCAATTAAGGTCGAACAACGGGCATGCTAATGACTAGAAGTTACAGCGGCATAATTTGCGATTAGATGCAATTACAGTGTGTTCCACCTATGAAGTGGGGAGGGGGGGGGGAGTTTCAAGAGAGAGAAGAGTGTAGGGCAAAATTTCTGCCCAGACTGATCAAATTAAGTTCCGGCTTCGGGATGTCAGGGGATTGTTTGATGTGTTCGATGAAATTGGATGTATTGATTGGCTGCCATGATTGATATTGGTATTGGTGAATATATGTGAGGTTCATTGGTTAAGGTATTCGATGATGTGAATCGGGCATTCTTGAGATTGTGGATTATTTTATTAATTTATCGGCTACTCTTAAGAAGATATTTACCTAACAAAAACAAACTTTGGGGATAGGTAAAGAAGAACTATGAGAGAAGGAGGAATTCATAAATGAAAAGTTTTATCAAAGTGTACGTGAGGAAGAAAAAGTTTGAAAACCACTAACCAAAGAATGAAAAAAGTTTACAGTTCTTTATTGAAATTTATGAAACAAAATATAGATTTTTGTATATATATTTATCTAAATGTGAATTCTTACACAAGATATAAACAAACTAAATGATTCTGTCTGCAGTTAGAAATATCAGGTGTTATTTTTTTTCTTCATATTTCTGCTAGAAACCAAGAAATAATGCATTTAAACAATAAATTTATTTACTTGCTTTCAAAACGATATGAGATTTATAATTTTTAAAAATTGAATTATTTATAAGGACTTCTATTAGATTTTTAAAAAATCTTTAAATGAAAACATTTGCCAAACTATGTAGACATATTCAAGATGTAAAAAAATGCTGTTCAATTTAATGAATTTGATGTAACTTTCAGGGATCTTTAGTTTCCCAACCAATGCAATCAATTTTTTAACTCAAAAAACAACTCTATTTTACTGTATTTTTAAATATAATTATTTGAGGTAGGCATATTTTAAAATCTCTCTCTTTACAGTGAATTAAAATTTTGGTAAAAAAATAACACTGCACGCCTAACAAAAGTTACTTAAACTACCAAAAGGTGAAAAAAAATACAATCGCCAAAATCTCGTAAGCATAAGAGGGACTTGAAAAAAATAATTATTTTTTCGAATATACTTCTAAAAGTATCAACATTAAATGATAAATAATTTATTTATAATGGCACGAAAAATTAACGGTAGTAACATTAAATGAAATTCAATAATGAATATTGGCAGGGTTATATGTTCAGGTAAAATTTACTGATTAGCACATTATGATTCGAATTTGCTATATAGGATATGGAAATTTGTGTGCAGGCCCCATTTTCACGAGTTGGAGGGATTTCAGGCGGATGCTTGAAGTTCATAGTACGAGTAGTTAGTAAAACAGTTAGTTTGGAAATAGTAAAACACGTATTTGGTAAAGGATAGTTTGGAATGGTATGAGAGTAAGATTGAAACTGGAGAGACAAACATATATAATTGTAAAAATGTATATTATAAAAACGTTCTTTCCAGAATTTAGAAAATGCTTTCAATACTGCTGATGCATTTCGACAACCAAAACAATGTCGAAAATGTGGCTTAGCGGCTTCTAGAGATCGTTTATTATTTGCAATTGCACTAAAAGAATATATAAATGACTTAATCACAAATTAAAAGGATTTTTCTACAACTACAGAAACTCGTACATTGGAATACAACTAATGCGTGGATGATGCAAAGCAATACATATACGATATTTTTTATTCTTATGTCAAATTGTTTAGAAATTCTATAGGCTATAACATCATTCTAACAAAGGATAATGCTCGTTCTTATTGCTTGATAATGATGTATAACTATCTACATCGAGAGCGACGGAATCCAGCGAGTGGATTGGCCTGCATATTATCCATATTTAAATCGGATAAAACATATGTATAACAAATTGAAACTTCGACATAGATAACTGTACTAGATACCTATATACCTTGTTTAGCACTCAACAATAGCTTCGAGCTCGGTTCATTGTGTATATATGCTTTGTTAGCTCATGCACTCATAGACCAGTCTAATTTAAAGTATGTAAAATCTCTGTAAATGTTGCGATTGAATGGGTATAATCATACACCAAGTTAACACTGTCCATGTATTTCCCAAATAAATTAGATATATAAATTTACATATATATATGTAAATTTATATATAAATTTATATAAATTTATATATATATATATATATATATATATATATATATATATATATATATATATATATATATATATTTAAGTTTGAAAGCCACTAACCTAAAAAATGAAAAAAGTTTACAGTTCGTTATTGAAATTTATGAAACAAAATATATATTTTTTTATATATATTTACCTAAATGTGAATTCTTACACAAGATATAAACGAACTAAATGATTATGTTTGCAGTTTGACATATCAGGTGTTATTTTTTTCTTCATTTTTCTGCTAGAAACCAATAAATATATATATATATATATATATGAATATGAATATATATATATATATATATATATATATATATATATAGTTTTTAAAGATGTGCTACTTTATTACCAAGTTAATTTAAGAATATATCAGTCATTAAATAGTAATGGTATTGCCAAATTTTCATTTTGGTATCTGAAAAATAATACTTGCTATATTAAATTGTACGGTTGTTACTTAAATGTTTCTCCTACCGTGTATTTCGTATTCATAAAAACTAATATCTATAAATAAAGATTTCGGTTGTCCCTCGATGCTGAAAATTACTCCATTATTCAAAGTCGCATGTGTGACACCTCATATTTCCAGTTTTACTCTGCAGTATCCAAGACCGTCTACTTAACTTCGGAATTAAGTCCCAGTTAAAGAATTACAAAACGGAAAATCAAGCCAATCGGAATGCTTCCGCCCAATCTCCTTCGTATTCACTTTCCAGCCCGAGTACTTCATTCCACTCATCTGGAAGTCTTCTCTTCTTTTCTTCGTCGCTCTTTATTTGCATACCAATTGCATTAAGACTCTTGAATTAAAATGAAAGACTCGTGTTCCCAGTTTTAACACTGGATTTTGCGTTTCTAGTTGAGTTAAAATGAATCGTAGCAACGATGTGAGTATTAGTTAACGGTTCTTGATGTGCAAGGAGTATTAATTAATTCAAATTAGGTTTTACTTAAGGACATATTAAAATATAGCACTGTTCAAATTGGTACTCAAAAATAAGTAAACTGTACTCAATTTTGAGTACATTTGATGTTGATCATGGCTCCGAATATATAAGTTTCAATTTTTAAAAAGACGCTCTCTAAAATAAGTAAAATGAATAAAAAGAGCAGATTCTAGCCTACTGAGGTTGCCTCCTTAAATCACTTTCAATAAATATCAACAATTGCAACCAATACCTACCGGGAATCGATCCAGACCCTAAGACACCGCAGTCCAGTTCCTTATCCGTTGCATTACCAGGGCACCGAAAATAAGTTATAAACATAAGACTTTTTAAGAGGTGTGCAAAAAGAATAGAAAATAAGATAATTGAGTTTAAATAACTCAATTTCTATATAAACAATCCACATCAAATAATGTGGAAAAACATCTTCTGAACAACTATTTTAAGTTTCTCAAGGTATCTTTGTTAATATGACTTGAAAAGAAGCTGATATTAGAAATAGTTAACCACACTGCTTATGTTAAGTGTCTCTACGTTGTGATTCTCAAAATATTGTATTTCTTAATAAAATATATCGAACTAGTTTCTCATGAATTGCTGGAATATAAAAAACAACAACATTCGAATTAAAAATAACCACTAGAATGTTTTATTCACTATTTTTCAAACCGAATCAATTTTGATTTCTTATAAAAAATGTTTTATTTTAAAAGAATTACGTATCAAATGCTTTCATGTCACTGATGAATCACTTACTATTTAAAAATTATATTTCTCTAATCAAATATATCGAACTTGTTTCTCATTAGTTGCTGGAATAAAAAAAAAACACATTCGAATTAAAAATAACCTATAGAATTTTTTTATTCATTATTTTTCGAACCAAATCAATTTTGATTTCTTATAAAAAATGTTTTATTTTAAAAGGATTATGTATCAAATAACTATATAATTATCTTCCTAAGCTTTAACCTTTTGACGGATATGAAAAAATTAGAATTTATGAGTTTGTTTTCAATGAAGGACAGTTTAATTTATTACCAACACATTCCCTTTTTTTACAGAATTTTTTTTATCTAAATCATTTTTAAAATTTCTTTAAAAAAATAAAGTTTTTTTTTAAGTCCATTATGTGTTCAAATGGAAACCACGGGCAACTTTGGGCGCTTTCTAGGATAATGAGTTTTGAACCAATCGCCACTTTGGGCGGTTTCTAGGATCATGAGTTTTGAACCAATCGCCATCCTTTATTTAGCGTACAACCAATGTCCATCAAGTTCACATATGCTCGTACACTCTTCACAAGCCCACGTTAAAACTTTCGCAACTCATACCAAAAAAAAAAAATCCTGATGATTAAAAAACACTCAAGAAGATAAAAACCTAAACCAGGTAGTCCCTTCACCGTATCCGTGATTCCAGTTTTGACAATTCATAGCACAAAAATAACCATCTTTTGATGGATGGGACAACGAGACTTAATGCAGCAATCTAGAAAAATTCTGCGGCGCAGAAGCTTAACAAGGACGAGCGCCATTTTCCCCCATTTTTTCACAACTTTCATGTCACTGATGAATCACCCACCATTTATCATATGTTTTTTTTCTCCTCTTGGCACTGTCTGTCTATTAGCGCAGTTATTGTTTGTAATAGTAGTTAAGGGAATTTGTAGATTCTTGATAAGAGGTCCGTTCAGTTGTACAGAAATTAATTTGACGTGAGACGAGAAATGGGTTGACTTTTTTTTCCCCTTCATTTTGTTGTGAGGATGGAAAAGTTTGTTGCGATGTTGGAAGTTGTGTTAACGGATTTTCGGTGAAAAATTTGAATTAGTTGTTGTTGTTGTTTTGGTGGTGGATGTGTTTAGTTTATTATTTTGTTTGAAATATTTTTCTCTTATTGGAAAATCCGAGTGTCTGACTCAATCGAAATGATGTTTATGTAAATTTCTATGGGTTTTAAAAAAGTAAACTTGGACTTTTGCATGCTAGCTTATTGATTGTGTATATGCATGCTTTAATTAACACTAATTTGAAATGTCGGATTTTAATGTTTTGTGTTTATTTATTTCTTTTCTGTCAAAGTAATTTAAAAATATCCATAAATTTACTGTGAAAACTTTTCAAAAGTTCTGTTGAGATATCGTCCAGAATTTGTGGTTTTGCCTACGAGTTTTGGTTGTAGCTGACTTTTTCTTTAGTTTGGAATGTAAATTGAAGACGTATTTTGTTAAAAGTAATTTTTTAATTAGCTACCTCAAAAGTTATATTTTTCTTAATTTTACGTATATTGAATATAAACTATTTAAAAAGTTTAAAGAGCAATTGAAGAATTATTTGTTTTAAATCATAATTTTATTAATTTAATAATCATAAGCAAATCTACACCGTAAAAAAGGTGCTTAAAAAAGAGTAACTAAGCATACTCGTTTTTCTTTGAGTACAATTGCGTGTTACTGAACGATGGCTTAATAAAATTTAAGTAATCATACTTTCTTAAAAATGAGCAGAAGCAGAGCTTAAAAATGAGCAGAGTGAACATTGCTACTCTCAGCTTCTGTTCACATCTTCTTAACAAAACGACCTGACAAACTTAAAATAGTTGTTCAGAATATGGTTTTCCATATCATTTGATGTCAATTGCTTAAATGGAAACTGAGTTATTACAATTCAAATACCTTATTTCACGTGCTTTTGGAACACATTTTTAAAAAAAATTATTTTTATAACTTCTTCATGTCGCTCTGATAGTAAAACGAGTAAGGGACTGGACTGCGGTGCCTTAGAATATGGGTTCGATTCCCGATAAGTTTGGGTCGTAATTGTCGATATTTATAGAAAGGGACTTATGAAAGTAGCCTACATAGGCAAGCAACTGATCTTTTTATTCATTTTTAGTACATGTATTTTTCAAAACTGAAACTTATGCATTCGAAGCTATGACAAGCATCGAAAGTACTCAAATGAGTACATTATGTTTATTTTTGAGTACCTATTTTTAACAGTGTACATTGATTTAAACTAATAGTTTTTAAATAACAATGGTTTCTTTTTTAATTGTACCTTTGATTTACAAAAATGAACATATCCGTTCAGATGTGCCAGATTTCTTCAGCAATATACATAATTACATATAACATAATTTACATAATTTTAATTAAAAAACTCACCCTAGTTAAAAACCATAAAAACTCACCCAAGTCAAAAATATTAAAAACTCACTCTAGAATTAAAAATAAAAACTCAGCCTTGTCAAAAAAGATAAAGACTCACATTATTCAAAAATTATAAAAACTCACCAATCAAATCTGATAAAAACTCATCCGAATCAATAGTCATAAAAACTCACCATAGTCCAAAAACTTAAAAATTCACAGTAGTCAAAAACTCACCCTAGTCAAAAAACATAAAAACCTACCCAAGTCAAAAATCCTAAAAACTCACCCTAATAAAAACAAACATATAAACTCATCCTAGTCAAAAATTATAAAAATTCACCTTAGTAAAAAAACATCCTAGTAAAAAAAGATAAAAACTCACTCTGGAAATGAAATTAAGGCATATAAAATAATCAAATCCATAGTTATATCAATATATGCTGCTATTTATATTTTGAATCAAGAATTTATAATCTTAATAATTATAATAACTATGAATACTCTTGCTTCCTAGTTATTTATCTCATCATAATAAACATTATATAGAAATAAAACATTATATAGAAAAATTAACTAGTCGAAAAACACCATAGTAAAAATAAATAAAAACTCACACTAGTCAAAAAATAAAAAAAAAACATTCTTTGTAAAAAAAAAACATAAAAACCTTCCCTTGTAAAAAAAATGATAAATACTAACTCTAGTCAAAAATCATAAAAACTCACCTTAGTCAAAAAACATAAAACACACCCTAATAAAAAACATAAAAATTCACCCTTGTAAAAAAAGGTAAAAATTCACTCTTGTCAAAATTCATAAAAACTCACTCTTGTCAAAAACATAAAAACTCACCCTAGTCAAAAATAATAAAAACTTCCCCTAGTATAAAAAAAACACTCATGTTACATAGTATTAAATTTCATAATGTCATTCTATGAATTCATCCTTAATAATTTATAATGAAATATATAAATATACAAACCGAATACGAATAAACCAAAATTTATCATCAACACATAAAAATCACAAAACCCCCAAACCATAGCCCGGTCATTTTCGAACACCTGCAAACGAAACCCTATTACTCTCAATAAAAAAAAATCCCAAAATCTCAACTGAGCTCTACCAAAATCCATTTCCGATTCGATACAAAATACATAATTGAATCCGTTCTTCACATTACGTATCCCGATGAATCAAAACGGTTCCATTTTCAAAACCGATAACCGCAACCACCTCTCCTTTTCAAAAACATCTGTAGAAGACACAATCAACTCTTCCCTTCCCCCCTTCCCATCTCTAAAAAACAAAATATAATTTGATCTGTCTTTCCAAGCAGCCTTATAGAAATAAAATCATTCATTGCAGCTACTTAGATTTCAAATATCGGTCTCCTTTTACAACTGCCATATGCAATGCAATCTCCTTTGTTTTTTGACCAACATGATATTCCACCAGATTTAGGAATATAGTGGTAAGGTAATCTATTCATTTGTATGTAACCCATATCGCAAATCAATAACGAAATCATACCCGGTTCTCGGTTCTTACCCCCTTTTGCTTTATTTATAACAGTATAAACGCCCTCCCCCCCCCCTACCTCCTTTCCATTATCGTCTGCATCGTTAGGATCGATCCCTGTAATTCCCTTAACTCACAACATTCTCCCACCTTTAGTTTTTTGGAACTCACCCCCCTCATTTTGAAGAAGTGTGCAAACGATCCTGGGGGAGAACTCAATTATGTTGATCGATTGAAAATAAACATATTCCAGATAATATCCCCCCCCCCTCACTCCCCGCTCTAACATACTTTTGGCGCGAAAAGCAAAATAACAATAAAAAAGGAGACAGCGAAGCAGCGTAAAATAATAACAAATAACATTGTAATTTTCGAGCCGGGAATGCAAGTTTTGATAATTCAAATGAGCAAAGTGTTATTTTTTCTGATGAATTTAACACTGGTGTTCCGGATTGTTAAATGTATTTTATTTTCCAGTGGAAGAAATTGAGTTTGTGTTGTTCCGTCATACTCGTATTAAGGAAAGTTTTGTTTTATTAGAATAGGATGCATTTTTTATAATCTCATTAAGTGTGAATAAATTGAACTAGTTTCTAAGAATTTTAAATTTTTAATGTTGCTTCTGCAAGAAAACTTTATCAAGGTGATTATTTGTCTAAATTTTTAATCGAAATGTCTGGATTTTCAATTAAATTACTAACTCGCTTGCAGGATATTATTTTTACAAAAATGGTTTTCGCTATAAATTTCTCGAATAACGTCTCTATTTTAAAATTATTTATTCTATCCATATAATTTATTATATTTTTATTGCGTACATTATTTATTTATAAGACAAAAGTACCGTTATAATATATATTGTAAATAAAATCTACTGCAGCTGTCGACGAAACCAACAGCATTTCCCCTTCCATATTTTAATTCGAATATGAAGAAAGTAAACATCATAAGGTTGTAAAAACTCATAGGGTAAGTTTAGATTTTTAAGGGAATATATAAAGTTATCTTTTTTAAATAGAACACTTATGCGAGAACATGTTTTTAGTTTAATTTTAATTATGTAAAAATTGACGTTGGTGGAGGTGAAACTCATAAAAACAAATACATCATTATTAAAATTGTTAGTAGAATAATAGCTAAATACCTAACTTTGTAGTTATTACGTTTTTTTTAAATATTTGCAAATGGATAAAGTTTTTAAAATTCGAATACTATTTGGCAATTTCTCCTCATTTGCAGTATAAATGTGTAAACACGTATAATTCTTCATTTTCATAAATTCCATTATGGAGTGAAATTTAATCTATTGAATGACATATGATCAAAAGACAGACATACAGACAAAGACAGACAGACAGAGACAGGCAGACAGATACATACATACAGACATAGAGACAGGCAGACAGAGACATACAGAGACAGACATACAGAGACAGACATACAGAGACAGACATACACACAGACAGACATACAGACAGACATACAGACAGACAGACAGACAGACAGACAGACAGACAGACAGACAGACAGACAGACAGACAGACAGACAGACAGACAGACAGACAGACAGACAGACAGACAGACAGACAGACAGACAGACAGACAGACAGGCAGGCAGGCAGGCAGGCAGACAGACATGCATGCAGACATGCAGGCATACAGGCAGGCAGGCAGGCAGGCAGGCAGGCAGGCAGGCAGGCAGGCAGGCAGGCAGGCAGGCAGGCAGGCAGGCAGGTAGACAGACAGACAGACAGACAGACAGACAGACAGACAGACAGACAGACAGACAGACAGACAGGCATACAGACATGCAGACATACAGGTAGGCAGGCAGGCAGACATGCAGACATGCAGGCATACAGGCAGGCAGGCAGGCAGGCAGGCAGGCAGACAGACAGACAGACAGACAGACAGACATACAGATATAAATAAATATACACACATATACATAGATATACATACATATAGACATACACACAGGTGCATACATATACATACAGATAAACATACACACATATACATAGATGTACATACATATATTCTATTCAAAATACATACATACTTGCATATTGCATATATATATATATATATATATATATATATATATATATATATATATATATATATATATATATATATATTGTGGAAATGAAATTCAGGAATATAAAATAATCAAATCAATAGTTATAACAATATGTGCTGGTATTTATATTTTTAATCTAGAATCTTAATAATTCTAATAACTATGAAAACTATTGATTCCTAATTTTTAACTCAACGTAGTAAACATTATATATTAAAATAATATGGAAATTAAAAAATATATATATATAATTGCTTGTCCACGTAATCACAATCTTTACTTTTATTTTTAAGTTCAGTTATTTATAATCCTACTTAACCGCAATATAAATTTTATCATTAAGAATTACGAATAACCATTATTGTCTTTTTAATGTACCCATTCAACGACTTAATTATTTTCGAATCAGTGTTAAAAATAGATAACGGTGACGATCTTGACATCCTGTATCCTTTAATAAAGATTTATATCTCTTTAATTTTTTTTAAAGATACAGTTTTTACATATTTTCCAACCCAAATAGAAATTTATCTGGGATCTCAGGACGTTAAGAGGACAAAATATTAAAGTTATTGTACTCTTAAAACTGTAATGTCCTTAGAGCGGATTTTCGATTTCGTTAAGTGAGTTGCGTTTGAAGTAGCTATTTTGAACTAAGAGTATGTCTTAAATCTGGAATGTTAGTTTAATAATAGGACTGGGTTTAATGGGAAATATGTTTCGTAATGTGTTGGGTTTGAATATAACTTTAAGTTTCCGTTTGAAATTATGAGATAGACTTTAACATAAAGTTTTTAATCTTCGGAGGTTTCGTGATAGTTCATTTCATTACAATAAATAAATGCTACAATGCGTTAAATATTTACCCCTTTTATTCTTTAATAAGTGTTTTGATACTTTTTGAAATATTGCCGTTGTTTTAACACATCAACAGAAAACACACCATTTTTTATAAATACTGAGTTATAGTATATTGGGTTATTTTTTTATTATTTTAATTTCATATTCACATACTTAAAAACAGATGAGGATATATAATAAGGGTAAATGAATACAGATATAAGATTAATTGGTAATTACTCATACATATTCAATGCATGCATAATTTTCTGTGTAATTTTGATACTAAAATGTGCATTTTTATTTTTTTATTCTTCCATAACTTATTTTCCACTTCAAATGTTTATGAATAATTTTACTTACAGTGTCTGAAAACATTACCAGTTGCATTGTTATGTCTTTTTGAGTGGGTGGATGGTCTGCCAGAAACAGGAATTTCAATGTATCGATAAAGGTTGGCGTTCGCGTCTTGGCAGGTTTTTTCAAATAAATATTGAAATGAAACCTTTTTATCTTTGAATTTTAATTTGTTAAATACGTTTGCATTAAATTGTCTTATCCTCCAATTTTATTTTACATCGATTTTATAATGTGTTGATTAGAATATTATGTAATAATAGTTTAAGGGGTATATGTCAACCTTTTCCAATCAATTTCTTAATAAAGCTTTCAGTTTTTTTACTGTCGATGAAATAGAGGAAGGTGGGGAAAATGGGTAAAGGGGTAAAATAAGTATTTTGTAATTTAATATAAATTACTTATTGTTGTAACTTAGGCTTTTATATCACTTTTATTGATTTGCTTCTGTAGTGATTCATACGCCAAAATTGCGATAAATCGCCAATCAATGGAATGTCCATTATATATGTTTTTTAAAACTATTTTATATCGTTAAATCTAACTTCAGATGCAGCAATTATATATTCAAATCTTTTTACGCAAACGCAAAAATTCTTTTGTAAAACAACCTATTTAAAAAGTTTACTAGTCGCATCTTGTTTTTCGATGTAATAAAATAATATCTAAAAATTTTCAAAACGTTATGTGGAAAATTAAAAGTTTATTTTTATATAACAAAGTATTACATAAATTAGTTTTTAAACACAATATTCACTGGGAATGTTTTTTTTATCTTTATCCATTTAGTAATATGTACTAAATTACAATTCATGAAATCTATAATATTTGCCCTGTCTAACTTCAAAGGTGAGTAATTATTAATGTTGAGTACATGGGAGCTTTTATCAATCAAGTTTTTACTGCTAAAAGCCTCGAGCATGAATGGCCTGTAGTAGAGAGAATATGACGTCATAATCGTGAAACCCACATCTCAGAGCAAAAGGCCCATAACAAGTGCCATCTCTTCAAAATTATAAATTAAAATATACTCGCGATTGGCTGATGAATTGGGAAATGTGTAACAGTGAAAATGTACGAATGTAATGACGTAATTAACCACGTGTCTGAGGTCACGCGTATGTTGGCTTCACTTTGATATTAGAAATAGTGACGTCATGACTCCTCTACAACAAAGGATACATGATTGAAGGATAAAAGTTATTAAGTATTTGGGCGTATTAAAAATAAAGTAGAAATATTCATTATAAGTATGGTTAAATAAAGCCATATACTTTAGGCATTAATAAAACAATTATTCTCAAAACTAAGGCCTGGTCAAGATTAAATTAAAGAAATATATTTTTGAATTATTTAAAGCTATAAACATATATTATAAATTTATTATTGGAAAAATCTTACAATTTTATACCGATGTTGATACGATTTATTTTTAAATGGGGATACTTTTTTCAAATTTATTTTAAAACCAATATGAATTAATTTAAAAACTCAACAGAATTTTAAAATTACTAGGCTCATGTATAAATATTGAGGATGAATAGTAATTAAATAGATATGTTCAGCAATTTATGCGTAAAGGAAATAGATGTTTTGCAATCCCCAGATAGTTTTCTTTAATTATTTTAGATGTATTAGTTATATGAAATAAAGGGTATGTAGAAATATATTTCAAACCACTGCCGGATTATACTATTTGTACAAAAACAAGTAATACATAATTATTTTTTGTGAAGAAAATATGCTAACTAATGAATAACTAGAAAACCACTAATAAACACTCAATGCACATTCTAAACTTTTATTCTAAATCGTTCCAACAAATATCTATACCCTTAAAACAGCAACTGAAATCACTAAAATATCTCCAAACCAACATAACTTGTATCACCTTCACAACAACAAGTCCATCTAACACAACAAATGGGACTTACAAATATCCAAATCGACGCCATAAAAATGCAACTTTCACAATTACAAACAAGGGGCAAATCCCACTCCCCATTCAACTGATAGAGAAAAAGAAAAATCACTTCATTAAAACCAACTGTTCCCGAAGATTTTTTTTTTCCGTGTTTCCATCCTCCGCTATTAGAGAAACCGAATTTGTGCGATATGCATTTATTCATGTTCCCCATTTGCATTTTTGACAGTCCGTTCCTCCAGGACCCCTTGCCTGTTCGTGATGGATGAAAATCGGAGACCGGTTCCGCCATTTTTCAAACCCCAACGACTTTAAACGGATTTTTAAGTGAGTGAAGTTGTACGCTCTCACGTAAAATGTAACTCTTATAAATGGACGCGGGAGGAAAATAATTGAAAGGAATGTACGTGGAATGAGTTATTAGAGTTTTGGAAATTACTGTCTAGGGTATGCATTACTTCTTAACATGCATAAACGTTTTTTGAAAATGCTAACTGAAGTTCATTTTTTGAAATGCACCAAATAAGAATCGGGACGTGCTTGTAATTCCCATTGATTGCCAGCGTTTGTAGCAATTCATCTAATAAGTAAATTCACAAAAACTCTATATTCTGAAACTTTTGTCAATTTCAAAACCGTATTTAGTAAAATATTTAAATATTTTAAACTTAAAAAAAAAGGGTAAACCAAAATTATATTTTTTGTGTTATGGTATTTTTTTGTTTTGTTGGTAATTCCTTTTAAATTTAAATTAAGTTTTCTTTTTAAATTAAAATGTTTTTGTAAAATGCTAACTGAAGTTCATTTTTTTAAATTTTCCATATGAGAATTGGGACGTGTTTGTAAGTCCCATTAATTGCCAGTGTTTGTAGAAATTCACTTAATAAGTAAATTCATAAAAACCCTATATTCTGAAACTTTTGTCAAATTTAAAGCATTGGTAGATTTTTCAAAAACTGTATTTAATAAAACATTTAAATATTTTTAACTTAAAAAAAACGGTAAAACAAAAAGATATTTGTTTGTTGATTATTCCTTTTAAATTTCATTTAATTTATCCTTTTAAATTAACACTTTTTGTAAAATGCTAACTAAAGATCATTTTTGAAATTTACCAAATAAGAATTGGGACGTGTTTGTAAGTCCCAATTGCCAGTGTTTGTAGTAATTCATTTAATAAGTAAATTCATAAAATCTCTATATTCTGAAACTTTTGTCAAATTTCAAAATCCGTATTTAATAAAATATTTGAAAATGTTTAATTTAAAAAAACCGGTAAAGCAAAATTATATGTTTTTTGTTGATTTTTCCTTTTAAATTTCACTTAATTTCTCCTTTTAAATTATCGTTTTTTGTAAAATGCTAACTGAAGATCATTTTTGAAATTTACCAAATAAGAATTGGGACGTGTTTGTAAGTCCCATTAATTGCCCGTGTTTGTAGCAATACATATAAAATTTAATTCATAAAAACATTATATTCTGAAACTTTTGTCAAATTTGAAGCATTGGTAGATTTTTCCAAAACCTTATTTAATAAAATATTTGAATATTTTTAACTTAATAAAAACCGATAAATCAAAATGATATTTTTTTGTTACTTATTATTTTTTAATTGAAATTAAATTTTCCTTTTGAATTAACGTTTATTTTTTTGTAAAATGCTGACTGAAGTTCATTTTTTGCAATTTACCAAATAAGAATTGGGACGTGTGTGTAAGTCCCATTAATTGCCAGTGTTTGTAGCAATTCATATAATAAAAAAATTCATAAAAACTCTACATTCTGAAACTTTGTTAAATTTAAAGCATTGGCAGATTTTTCAAAAACTATTTTTAATAAAATATTTAAATATTTGTAACTTAAAAAAACGGTAAACCAAATGGTATGTTTTTGTTAACTATTCCTTTTAAATTTCACTTAATTTCTTCTTTTAAATTAACGCTTTTTGTAAAATGATAACTGAAGATTATATTTGAAATATACCAAATAAAAATTAGGACGTGTTTGTAAATCCCATTAAATGCCAGTGTTTGTAGCAATTCATTTAATAAGTAAATTCATAAAAACTCTATATTCTGAAACTTTTGTCAAATTTCAAAAACCGTATTTAGTAAAATATTTAAATATTTTTAACTTAAAAAAACCGGTAAACCAAAATATTATTTTTTTGTGTTGATTATTCCTTTTAAATTTAACTTAATTGCTCCTTTTAAATTAACGTTTTTTTTTGTAAAATGCTAACTGAAGATCATTTTTTAAATTTACCAAATAAGAATTGAGACGTGTTTATATGTCACATCAATTGCTAGTGTTTGTAGCAATTCGTATAATAATTAAAATAATGAAATTATTCTATTCTGAAACTTCTGTTTAATGTAAAGTATTTGTGAATTTTTCAAAAAACTTATTTAATAAAATAATTAAGTATTATTTTTTTAGTTATAGAAATCTGGTGAACCAAAATGATTATTGTTTTTGTAATTCTTTTTAAATTTCGGTATATTTTTATAAATCTGTATAATTTAAATTATAATTTAATTAACCAACTTATAGCAATGACTTTGTCTTAGATAAAAAACATATTAAAACAAAACAATATTTACGAAGTTATAATTAAAATAATTAGTTTTTATCGTGTTTTTTAATTGTTTAACAAAACTTATTTGCTAACTTTCAAACAAATCGTCCTAATGAATCGTTAGAACATATAATGATTTTGTAACAATGCTGATACTATTTCTTTTGAAACTGTACATTTAACAAATATATTCTATAACAGTTATAAATTCATTTAAAAAACTAAACGAAATTTTAAAATTTCGAAACTCAGCACAATTTCAGGATAAATAGTACATATATATATACATATATGTATATAAATATATATAGAGAGAGATAGGAAGTATGAGTTTTGCGTGTCACAGAGACAAACGCACATATACACTTCCGTTCATTATTATAGATAATCATATTCATTATTATAGATTAACATAAAAACAATTTATATTTATTTAAATTTTTTTTTATAAAAACAAAATAAATAGAACATATCTTTACATTCGTAGCAACAAAACAATAAAAATGCAATTGATAGCACAATTTTCAGTAAAATACAAAATATTTAATCAAAACCACGCAATCTATTATACGCTGCTTTAAACCCCTCCCAATCATATATTACATTGAATCCCCGCTATTCTCATTTAAAATAAGATATAACAAATTAAAAATAAAAAAATCTCGAAGCAACCTAAACAATGAAAATGTTTCATGCAACAGCAATAAGAAACTAATTAATATTTGGTCGGGTTGGTTACCTAGTGGTATAAGTCAAAAAAAAAATACACAAGTGAACTGACATCATTTTCTATTATTGGGCAGCTATATCTATCATTTTCTCAAGTGGCATGGTTCATATCTCAATAGGTTGCCCAATAAGAAATTAATCTTTTCCTGATGGGCTTCATAATAGAAAAGTTGCACTGTCAATGGGCTAATTCTTTCGAGCAGGGATCCCTCATAGTAGCGAAAACATAAGGTTATAATCTCTCTAACATCAAAGTTAGGCCAACATGTATGACCTCAGACACGTGGTTTTGTACGTCATCCATTCATAATTTTTTTCTAATTCATCCATAAAAATATCCTATGCTTCATGAATTGACAGATTTACTATTATTTCCAAATCACAAGTCAATCGCCAACGTTTTTTCCTTCATAAATTTTGAAAAGAAGTCACTGTCTGAGGCCATTCGATCTGAGATGTTGGTTTCACGATGATGACGTCATATTCGCTCTACTACAGTCCATTCAAGCTCGAAGACTAATTGTTACACGTATTAGGGTGTGTGGAGAAATTCATTCTTTTGGTGGCAGGACAAGAGTCACCATAGCTTTGCGGAAGGATGACTTGTCTTAATATAGGAGGCGTGTAACTGTCTGGCGGAGGGATAGTTAACGATACTTTCTCAAAGCACGCAGATTCGGGGTAGGGTGTCGAAATTCTAAATAGCGCAACCGAAGACGATCTTTATAAACCATTAGTGGAACCGTCACTTGTTCGAGCAGGTGTAAATAGCTGTTATACCGCAAATAGCATAATTCAGACCACAAGGGTTTTAAATAGTATTTCCCCATTCCATGGTTCAAAAGTGTCCTAAGCCCATCGATAGAAATCTACACTATTGGCCATATATTGTCCCAGCCCACATGTAAAGGTTAGCTGCCATTAAAATTAACATTATAGTCAAAGCCAACCGCAAGTGTTAAAACTATATTGCCATAGTTTGGTTTAGTAAATTAACATCGCACTAGAGCTGCACGGTGGGATATTGGTGACGGTTAGAGGCATATCTTGAAGAAAAGGCCCGGGAACGATGCCTCGTATTTTTAAACCAGAGTCAGATGGCGAGGACAACACCTGAGCTGGCACCCGACGCAACTTCAATATGTGTCAGAATATTGGACCCCGGTCAAATTTATCTTGCACCAGTCCCATATACACGCCAGTATAATTTTTTTGATGTTCTGGACGACTTTCCGTTTTGTAACGATGCTGGCAACCATCCGATCGCAAGATCACTACATTTTTATGTTTATTTGCCAAGTCCATCGTAACGGTTCAAACTGGCAAGACTCTGATTAGTAGCTGAGTGCCCTTATCCACTGAACAACTGAGGCTCTATCTCTCTCTTTTCTCTCTTTATCTTGCTTCTCTCTCATTTTTCTCTCTCTCTTATCTCGTTCTTCTCTTTATCTTCTCTCTATCTTATATCTCCCCTCTCTTTCACCTCTCTATCTTTTCTCTATCTTATCTCCTTTTTTTATATCTCTTCTATATCATATCTATATTCTCTCTTTCTCTCTCTATTCATTTATCTAGTATCCCTCTTCTATCTTCTCTATCTTATATCTCTCCTCTTTCTCTTCTCTATTATATTTCTCTTCTCTATTCTCTTCTATATTATCTTTCTCTTCTCTATTATCTTTCTCTTCTCTATTCTCTTTCTCTCTCTCTTCTTTCTATTTCTTTATTTCTATTCTCTTTATCTTCTATCTCTTCTAACTCTTCTCTCTCTATATATATATTCTCTCTATCTACCTCTTATCTATCTCTTATCTCTCTTCTATATCTTCTCTCTCCTCTCTCTTATATCTCTTCTCTCGTCTATCTCCTCTCTCTATATATATCTCGTATATATCTTTATATATTTCTTATCTCTCTTCTATCTTCTCTATATTATCTATCTCCTCTCTCTCTCCTCTCTCTATCTTCTCTTTCTCTTCTCTTTATCGTATATCTCTTATCTCTCATTTCCATATATCTCTCTTCTCTCTATCTCTCTCTCTTCTCTATATCTTCTATATATTCTCTCTACCTCTATCTTCTCTACATGTTCTATCTTCTCTATCTTATCTATCTCCTCCCTCTCTTCTCTTTCTCTTATCTCTATCTTTTATATATCTCTTATATCTCTTCTATCTTCTTTATCTTATCTCTCTCATCCCTCTCTTCTCTCTTCTCTTATCTCTATCTTCTATCTCTTATATATCTTCTATCTGTCACTCTCTTCTCTCTATCTCTCTCTTCCCTATCTCTTCTATATCTTCTCATTCTCCTCTCTCTTCTCTCTCCTCTCTCTCTATTGCTATATTCTCTCTCTTTTTTTCTCTTTCTCGTTCTCTCTGTTATCTTGTTTCTCTCTCTACTCTATCTTTTCTCTTCTCTCTATCTCTCTCTATATATTTTATCTCTCTCTTCTCTCTCTCTCTCTCTCTCTTGTCATGAATATCTGTGTTTGGACTTAAGTCACTTTGAAGCACACCCACCCATTTCACCTGAGCTGAAATTCCCATCTCAACCCCCAAGTTCTACTGATTGATCATTAAATCAATTGTTCTAATAAACTCTGGCAAGATAATTACTTTCGACGGCACTATAATTACAGAATGACATCCGAACAAAAGTTTCCGTAGCGACAATAAATCATAAATCCTTAAGATGTCCTTTTCATTCATCCAACCCAATTACAACAAAAGATCTAATTTCATTTTTAGATAAGGTGAGATTACCGTCAGTCCGGCGCCTTAACAAATTCAATGCCATTAATTTTGAGGAGTTTATTTGCATTTTCCCTGCGTCTAAACCCCGGAGACATTAAAGTTGAGTTTCAATTATATTTCATTCACATTATTTTTTTTCCCCTGTGTGATTATTCGAACCTGAGGACCTTCTGGTAATATTTTATTTGGCGAATTTAATTGAATATTTAAACAGGCCCAGGGGGTATTTAACCAAACATCATTCTTTCAGAACGGCTTTCTTTGCCGAAATTAATTTGAAAAGGGGTGTGTAAACGTCACGGGTTTGTTCTGAAAGCTAAAGATGATGTTAATTAACAAAGTAAGAGTTAATTAAGACGAATTATGGACGCAGATTGGTTTGGTTTTTGTTCCGATTCTGTTCAAACTCGGGGGTTTCTTGAGTGCTGGGTTTCGAGGGCCACTTTGGAGAACATTGGTTTTGATTTCATTCGAAAAAAATAAATGTTCTGAAAGGGGATTCTAAAATAGCTTATCTTGCAATATCATTGGCTGATTTCAAGGACACCCGAGGGTATTGAAGTCGCTATAAATGTATAAGGTAAGTGAGAGTTAAAAAAGGTTTTGTTGATTTAATGAGTAGTAATTAAAAGTTTAGGGTTAATTGAAATTAAAGAGTGGTTAAGATATAAGTATGGATTATTAAAAAAGGTTTATTGTTTTAATGTGATACAAAAATACGGATAATTGAAATATAATTAATCCGATTTAGGTAATAATTGTGTTTTATTGTTAATGCAAACAGTGTATGAAATTATTGCGGTTTAGTTTGTTATTTACCACTGCAGAGCTCGTGCTTTGCCTTAGAGGCCCAATCCAAGGCGTATCGAATTGAAGGTGGGACGAATTTGGAAAAATAAGGACTGGGATAGCGTATTCTTGTTAAGGCCTTTACTTATTACGTCACATATTGCTATTTGTTCCGCTTTTATTTTTTTGTTAAACCTTGCCAAGGACCAGCCCGCATACGACTAGAGTATAATATAAAATCACCATCTTAACGTATAAATATATTTACATATTGCATAGCACAAAGCCATTGCCTAATTTCCATAAATATATTCAGTCAAGATAAACAATTTTTTTTTTACTTTCACCATTGGATAATATCATTAACAAAATAAACCAACAAACACTCGAAACTCTGGTCACTATTTCCTCCTTATGATCGAAATCATCTGGTCGAATAGATAATTTGTTAGTTCTGGCGAGCCTCTCAGGCGTGATAAGTGACGGTTTTTAATAGTACCGGAGACGAGCTACAATTCTCTGAAATCTCAAATCTCCACTTAAGGGTTAAATCACCAGCCAATGGGATTATATTTACCGTAGATCCCTAATACTAATATGTATCACATATTTTTTAATAACAATAACCTTTTTAAATCATACGTTTACAGTACTATCAGTACTCTTTCAAACTAGTTCAAAACAAATATGATTGCTAAGAACTAAGTGATTCCTTTGGTTTTAAACGTCCGTAAACACAAAAGCATTTATCATATTTTTCTTCACTCCAAACACAGTTTATATTTATTGCGGAAACTATTACCTGTGAGTATTGCATAGTCATCCTACACGGTAAAATTAAGTATACCGTACCACAGAAAATGCTGAACTATTTGTTAACATCTTTTTTTTTTCTTCTTAGACGACAAAATAATTTTGTATTATATGAATTTAAGTTTCAGTATTAATATATTTTCTATTTTGAAATTAAATTGGCTATGTGTGAATAAATGGATGATGATATATCTTTTACAGTAAAACACTAATCACAACATGCACTGCCAAACAAAATTTATATTTAAAATAAAAAGTTCATGTTATCCGTTTTTATCTATAAAAAGGCATGCGAATCACTGCGCAAAAATAATGTATGCAGATGTTGCATTCTCTTGAAAAGGAAGCCTTAGACACTGTCGTTGGCTTCACTTGTAATTTTTAATTAATTAAAGTTTTCTTGGACACGCTATGTATTTCCAATTCATAAGGTTTCTTAAAAGCATAATTTTCGTTACATAGTATTAAATGTAATCAAGGAAAACCCACACAAACTTTGTTATAAATGGCGACATCTGAATAAGCACATCATCAAAAATTCACAAAATAATTCCGCATTTGAAACAAAAATCTTAAAAACACAACCGAGTTTTCCCAACCCAGAGATTCGCACATTTGTCTTAGTTTATTACACATTCAATTTTTTATTCCTCCCCACAATTCACAGCGAACTGCCATATAAGCGCTTGCAGTGAAGAATGTTCGTTGCTAGGATACGCTTTTCTATCTCTGATGAAATATATATACAATTCCAAGGATAACCAGGACAGTGCACACGAAACTCTAGATTACATCTGGCCCCAAATGTCACCTGGTACTAACCCATGAATTATAGGACTGCTTCACGGAGAGAGAAAAAAAACTTCAAATATATGGTCTCATTTCTAGAATGCAATGAGCCATTTTTTTGTGTGTTGCGAGAATGCAATGAGCTGTTTTTATGTGGGTTTTATTAGATTTTCCTTATCAGCACGGCTGATGACTTCCTGTTTAAAACGAGGCTTAAGTGTGATTGGTTGGGCGTGAATTGTTAATTTTCACGCGATGCGAGATTTCCTGAGGGTTATAGATCATAACTTCATTATCTTATTTCCATTTGGTGTCGTGTAACTCAAACTTTGAAAGTTATATTGTGCTCCATGATTGTTTTAATAATTGAGGTGCATGGCGCATTGGTTATTTTAAAAATAGCCAAGTTTTTGCACTATTTGCGTGTGAGAATTCCAGAATATGTAATGCATTTCAATGTGTAACATATCCATCTAATATTAATAATTTAAATGCTATTTATTTTAAACTACATTTCACGGTTTTTATGATAAATGGAACTCATTAAACATTCAGTATGGAATAAACAGTCAACAGCTTGCTGCCAATAACTAAGGTCTTTATTTGCTGTTTTAAAAAAATTAACACACACTTTATATGCAGAATTGTGTACTAAACTTATAATGTGTTACGATAATAACTGAAATGTATGCATTTTAAACTATACATTAGTAAAGGTTATGCACTATTTATATCCGAAATTTTGTATGGCTATAGAATAAACTACGATAATACCTGAGCCTATAAATAAGGTTGCCGATAACTAAGGTCTTTATTTTCTGTTTTGAATATACATTAAGACACTCTTTATATGCAGAATTGTGTATTAAATGTATAATGGTTATGGTAATAACTGATATGTATACATTTTAAACTATGAATTAGTAAAGGTCATGCACTATTTATATACGCAATTTTATATGGCATTTATAATAAACTTCGATTATACATGAGCTGCATAAATGATAAACTTTTACAAAAAATGCCCACATTTTATTTTGAGCTATATCTACTTTCGTATAAAAATTGCGCGTCTACTACATGACTAGAATTTAAACTCAAATTTCAATTCCACATTCAAAGTAGTGTGTCATGTTCCGCACACACACACCTTGAAAACGTGTGAGGAATATAATAGTCTTCTGTAATAAGTGCTACAATTATAACTCAAAAACCGGCCCGCGTTTACTTTTTAACTCGTAATTTAGATTAAAAGTGTTTATTTTGATTAATGGTTCCTAAATTAACAATGCATACAATTTAAAGCTTGTATATTTAACTAATGAATGTGCGAGTTGATAACATAAGTATGAATTCGCGAATAATATAAACACTCTCTGGCATAAAAGGGATCATACCGTGATGTGAATAGTATTGTGAGAGTTTACAATGGGGGTAATTGTATTGTTACTTATAGTCATAATTTGTCATGTTGTTTTGATTTGATGACAGATATGAATTGTTTGTTGTGAGTAATGGTTGCCATGAAAGGTAATTGACATAGAAAATAGTTTAAAAGTTTATGTAAAAAAGTAGAAGGGGATGGGATATGAGTTTAAATTTGTCGCTTTAATGAAGTGTCTAGTTTCAAAACCAGATAAATTCACATATTTTTCTTAATTTTTTTTTTTGTATATGTTTCTCATTGTACTGCATCACCTTGCAAAGAGGCATTGACCAAACGTGTCTGGATCCAGTCTAAAATAGTATTCAAAGTCATGGGTTTATATAAAAAAGTACGTATTCAACAAAATATTTTGATTTTAAACTAATAGTTAATATTTATAAAAATAACGTTTTTAACCCATCCGCAATATATATTTTGGGGGTATAGATCATACTGGGTTTGAGTCCCAATAAGCCTTAGTTGTAATTGTCGATATGTTAATTAAGTTATTTATAAAGACAGGCTATGTAGGCTAGCATCTGCTCTTTTATTCATTTTTACCCATTGTACTATTTTTAAGTGCATGTCTTTTTCGAAATTGAAACTTATGTATTCGGAGCCATGATAAGCATCAAATGTATTAAAAAATGAGTACATTTTACTTATTTTAATACCTATTTTTATCAGCACACCAATTTATTTTTTAACATTTTCCATATTCTTAAGAATACATAACTCTAAAGTAATGGAAATGGTGCGTATCATAGCTTAAGCTGTAAAGGGCTGGCATCCCAATTATTTTCTATAATTTTTACATATTTGTAATTAATTTATAAGCATTTGAATCTCAGGTAACGAATGTGAGGATCCCATTCCAGTTTATTTTTCCAGCCAATGGCATGAGTTTAAATGTGGGGCGCAATCACCACTACCAAACCCGTCGTTCTGTGCTGCTACCTCATTGACTGGAAATTCGTATACCCATAATGAACCGTTGTTCCAAAGTTTCACTCTCAGTTCAAAAGTTATCCCGGTCTATTGTATATAAAATTAAAAATTAACTAATACCGTAACGTATTCATTAAAGTTATTTTTTTTCATGGGTAAAACAACTGCTTTACCCTAAAGGAATGCATTACAGGTGTATTTATGTACAAAACAGCCAAGTACAAAGTAAAATTAAATTAATCATTCAATTATTTTTAAACTTGATGTTATGTCGTATTACACGGAAATCAAGATAAAATATTAACGAAATTCAATTAAATGCAGCCGATTCCGAATTCAATCCCGCAAGTATACGAAACCAGATAACAGCAACTCTGATGATAACGAACGAGCAATTAATAACAAAAATCAATGGCAGCTGAAAATCCAAATCCAATATCCAAGGTTTGGCACCGATACGCGCAATCTGAGTTCTGCAATGTTATGGCATTTATTAAATCACAAAATGAAACAGCAGCAAGCCCAGGACCCCCCCCCCCCCCCCCCATTACGGCTTTCTGCAGAATTCCCATAACACGTGTTCCCAGACTTCGGCTCGAGTGCAGTTAGTCTCTTCTGCGGCAAAGTGGATTGGCGAATATTAAATTTATGTCAGTTTGCATAAGATGTCTAGGGGAGGGGACGTAAAGCAGATTTTGGTTTGTAATCCTTTTACAGTAAAGGAATTTACATTGTAAGTATATCGAGTCGCCGGCGATACTTGTGTTGCAGATTGGTTTTGCATGGGATGGGAAATTCAAGTGGAGTTGATGTTATTTTCCGTGTTATGTTTACATTGATTTAAATTAAAGCTTCGACTCTGATACATGTGGGTAAATTGTATTTAAGAATACAGGACGTTTTAAATAGTGTCTTCTTATGATTGCCTTGTTTTAGGTGGACATAATAAAATCATTAAGTTATCTGCATTGTATTAATCCTTAGTGGTCTGGTTGTGACCCGTTACTCACTTGAATAACGACAGGTTATTTTCCTCCTGTTATTCAAAAATGAATAACCACATGTTTTTCCCCAGTTATTCGAACATGAATAACGACATGTTATTTTCCCCCTGTTATTCGAACATGGATAACGACATGTTATTTTCCCCCTGTTATTCGAACATAGATAACAACATGTTGTTTTTTCCCCTGTTATTCGAACATGAATAACGACAACGTTCTTTTACCCTGTTATTCCAACTTGAATAACGACAGTGTTCTTTTCCCCTTGTTATTTGAACATGAATTACGGCATGTTCTTTTTTCCCCTGTTATTCGAACATGAATAAAGACAACGTTCTTTTTCCCCTGTTATTCGAACATGAATTACGGCATGTTCTTTTTTCCCCTTCCCATGTTATTCGAACATGAATAACGATAGCGTTCTTTTTCCCCTGTTATTCGAACATGAATAACAACAGCGTAATCTTTTTCCCCTTTTATTCGATCATGAATAACGACATGTTTTTTTCCCCTGTTATTACGTTCTAGAACATAAAAACGTTTTTTTTCTGTAATTAATTCATTTCACATAGAGAACCGTGGTTGGCCGAGTGGTTAGAGGTACAAGCTTATAATCAGAAGGTCGTGGTTCGAATCTCAAGGTTGAGAGTGCAGCAAGTTCATGATCGATGGGTAGTGGGTTCGATTTCTATTTAAAAATAACAAAACAATATAGGTTACTTCCTATCGATTATAATCCCCCTTAGCTTAAATTAGATTTACAGGGCTTCCAGTTGCTAGTGGATAAAGGTGTTCGGCTGGTAATCAGATGATTACGAGTTCCAGCCCGACGGATGAGCTTGACAAAGAAAATTAAAAATGTAGTGATCTTGTAATCGGAGATTTTCCAGCTTCTCTACTAAAATATTAAGAAGTTGTCTAAAGATATCCAACACATTATGCTGGCGTGTATGTGGGATTGGTGCACAATAATTCTAATCGGGGTCCAAAGTCCTGACGCCTATTGAGGTTGCGTTGTGTACCAACCAAGGTGGTGCCCTCGTCGTCTGACCGTGGTTAAAAAATAAAATACGAGGCAATGTTTCCGAGTCTTTTCTTCGGGATAGGCCCCGAACCATCACCAATAGCGCAATGTTCAGCTCTAGTGCGACGTTAAATAACCAAACCAAACCAAATTTGATTTATAATCTTTCATATATAAACATACATAAAATACGTAAATCGAAAGTTTTATGCGTTGATTTATATATCAAGTCATTTTATTGCTCAGGTTTACACATGCATATTTTTATAATTATCCAGCCTAAACGAAAAAAAGAACATGCTATAGAATACCTCTGAAAAGAACATGCCCGATTGTAACTGTTCCATAAACAGAACGTAAACAAGTTCCTCGAATTCAAAGGGTTAAATGGAATGTCATTAATTACTCATTACTCAAATTTCTCGTCACGGGTTCCCCGCCAACACCGGGCCAATCATCCAGTAGGTCATATTTCCGCAATGCTTTACAAATAAAGCACAGGATTAGTAATATTATATATTGAAATACAAAGACCCTTGTTAAATTCAATAACCATTTACGTAAAGTCAAAGGTCCAGTACCGTAAACACGCCCCTCCTATTCAAAACATAATCCGTATGACATTCCCTCACATCCGACGTCGACAAATGTCGCATTATCTCCCGTTACATCCCACACACCAAACGATACACGAGCCCTGCACCCCCCACAAAACCGTCTGGATAATTCCCGGGGCTTTCCGTTGAGGTGTAATTAGCCCCCACCCTTTGTAGTGGGACCCCGACTCGTGGATTGGCCAGCTAAATCTCCGGCCGCCTTTCATTGGAAAGGGGATCGTCTGATTAAGTGTCCGGTTGGACCGAGTGACCTGGCAACACACCCTTTTGTGCTAATTCCCTGCCTCATTTGCGAAATTAATCAAGGGGAAGAGGGGGGTCGGGAAGGATGCAATTCCGATTGAGGAAATGATGGGGGGGGGGGAGGTTAGAGGCAGATGTGAGATGTGATGATTAGCAGGTGGGAAAGATTTGTTAAAAATAGTTAGAGTATATTGATTAAAAGGCTTATTGCAATAACATGTTAATTGACATAAATTACCTCATTTTCTTGTCTCTTTATGTGGCGAAAGAAGTCACGCAAAGTGTTAAGTTATTTTCGTGAAAGGTCCTAGTTCAGAAAGTAATGGGTGTCGAAAAACACGATTTTTTGAGTTTAAAATCCAACTTCTATTTTGAAAATAATTGTAAAATTTCAATTGACTTTTCATCAGGAACACATTATTTTAATTTATTTATATTCTGAGGATTATAATAATTACCCCCCCCCTTTTTTTTTGATTCTTTTCGAATCAAAACTGAGAAAATGGGTAACCAGTGGGAATCATGAAATTTTCGTGTAAAAAGGCTTTATTAAAACAATCGTTTAAGTCAAATTAGTGAGTTGAATAAAACATCGCCTCAGAGCGACAGTAAAACATCTAAAAATAAACGAAAATGAGTTTTCGGTCTTGCTAATATTACCAAATGTGCCTTTATTTAGTGGAACACTCGGACATTTTTATGTCTTCTTTAAAATCCCTGAACTACAGCCTTAGATATTCAGCATTGAAAGAACAGCACATTTTAAAATCAATTTTATAGGCAACTCTGCTTTTGCTCATATCCTACTGTTGCTCTGAAGCGACGAAAATAGAATAAATAAAAACATCGTTTTAAAAATGGAATACATTTGAATATTATGGTACAATAAGATAAAAACTTGTCTTATAGAACATTGCGTTAAGAATATTAAAATACAAATACAACTTTAAAATACGCAATACAAGTCCATCAAATCTGGACATGTTTCGGGAGATACATGAAGGGATGATGGGATACATGAAAGGATACATGAAGGGATGAAGGGAGACGTATCTCGTGAAACATGTCCAGATTTGATGGACTTTTATTGTGTATTTTAACGTTGTATTTGTATTTTAATATTATGGTACATTATTTATAACAGTTTTTCTATAAGCAGGTTGTAATCGGTTATTTAAAAAAAATCGATTCCATTATTATTTAATATCTTCGAAAAAGACCATATGATGTGTGGTTTATTTTGATTCAGGAATGTCCTGTATTTACGTTATTTTATTTTAAAATTTTACAAAACGCATTATTCTTTTGACGCTTTGCCAGGATAATAAAAAGTGTTCTCTTATATTTTTCATCCTTTTTTGTATATTACCCTATTAAAAATAATGCTTTCTTCAATTAAGGTGTTTTTTTTTTATTTTAATCCATGACTTCTACTCCCACTGGCAATATTAAATTTCAATCTCTCTACATCACCCGATTTGATAAATTTGAATAACTGAATAAGGTCCCCTCTAATCCTTTTCTTCTGAGATGTATACATATTTACACTTCTACGCCTATCTCCATAATTTATTCCCGAAGTACCTTGAATCATTTTCATAGTTCTATCTTTAACCCGTTCTATCAAATCAATATCCTTTTTAAAATAAGGTAACCAGAATTGTACTACATATTCGAGATGAGGCCTAATCAGACTCCTGTATAGTGATAAAATGATGTCCTTAGATTTAGATGATACTTTAAGGTAAAACCTGTGCGTTTTGGGACGTAAAGGTACCATTAAATATATATTTTTTTAAGTACCATCCTAGGCACTTGTCGCACTACAGATGCAGAATATATATCTATTGGCGCCGATTGCTAGTCTATCTTGAAGGAAATACCCGGTACGCTGTCCCGTAATTTTTAATCATGGAATGTTGACTAGCTAAATGTAGGAAGAAATACGGATTAAACTTGCTGTTTTTAACCTTAAGATGTAATTATAAATAAATTGTATAAAATTGACATTTATGTATTTTTTTAACAGAAAATCACCTAATTTACTGAATTTCTTGTTAACAATTTGCCGACTACATGAAAAACAATATTTAAAAAACTTTAAAATTGTTTTCATAATACATTACAATTCATTCGCATTTAAGTTATGTAAATCCTGCAAAAGTGTTTCACAATTTTTATTATTCTGTATTTTAATAATTTTCATTCATTTTAAAATGCCAATAGTAAGTTATAGGTTTAAATATCTATTAATTGTATTACTTTTTTTAAATGTATAAAATTTAAATATCAGAACGCTTTTCTTTGAAAGTATTTTCGACATAATGCATTTTTTTATTAAATACTTCTTGATAAAATTTAAAGCAAAACCTTAGATATTTCTTTAATAAAATAATAACAATTTCGGCAATTGCATATTTCCTTGTCTTAATACATCAAATCCCTTGGGTTTAAAGATTAACAAACATAAAATTATAAAAAAAAAATCAAACATCAATGTCGTTTACAAAATATAAATTAAAAAATAAATAATAACTTATATCAAGAAAATATGAAAAAAATTAAAGATAATTTAAAACATTTTAAATAATTATGACTTAGAGAGGGTTTAAATTCGCATTATTTTGGTGTTTACTTAGTATTTTTTATATAATTAGAAGTCATCCCAAGAGTGTTTTCTTCTTAACTACTAACAACAAATAGGAAAATATCCTTTCGCATTCTCATTACTAATAAACTCTTATTTCAACATTTGTGTAGGTTTTATTGTATATTTTACAATTAGAACGTATATATTATTTACAATTTTATATATTTCACATATTTTTTTATCAAGTTTGCTAATGCTGAATAAGTACATTCAGCTTATCCTAATTACCGTATAAAAATATTAATTTTTATTTTAAATGCGGTTAAGCTATTAAGCTTGATTTCTTAATTTTTTTTGAAGAAAGGAAAGTAAAAGCTTATGGTATTGTGTTCCCTGAGGAATATATTAAAACTTGATTGATTTGTTTTTAATTTTTTGTTCTTGTTGTTTGTATTTCTTCTATGTTTTAAAACATACTTTTATAAAAAATATCGTAATATCATATTAATTGCAAAGGATTATAGAATACCACGAAAGGGTTGGGGTTTTGCATTGAAAATTGATCCAGTAAACAACCTATTTAACATTCTGAAGGACAAATGAAATATTTCAGTTGTAATTTAATTTTTTCAATGCAAGATATTTTAAGGGGACTTGGTACCCTAAAAAATATTTTCTATAATTTGATATAAAATTAAATATTTTTGTGATGACTATATGTAAACTATTCAGGAAAGAAGATTTAAAAGAAATAATATTGAAATTTTTTCAAACTTTTTAAAAAATTAAGTTTTTGTTAAATTTTTCGAAGATTTAAGGCATTTTTCAAAATGCTTCTTCTTTATCAGATTTCATTTTTTTGCATCAATTTTTTTTTGTAAGCTGTATTGATTTATGCTTAATAACTTTAGGGATCGAATTTTGCATAAGTTTTTTAGTTTAGGAGAAAAAATATAATTAGTGAAAAATTAGCCATTTTTTCCAAAAAACTCTAATTCTTAAACATTTTATTTTTTTAAATAAATTGTTTTTAATATTTTTCTTATTCTATTCAATGTACTCTTGTGTACAGGTTCCAAAAATTTCACAATAATTCATACATATTTGTTAGAGTTTTAGTATTTTAAGTAGGTAAGCTGAGATAAATGCATTTAAAGATTTCAGTATTGAAAATAATTTATTATAAATGTCCCAATTAACTCAAATATTTTTTCACATAAATAACGTATATATATCCTACAAATTATGCAAAATTAATGATAAATAATAATTATTTTATTTTGCTCCAACTTTAAATAAAAATGTCACTTTCAGTATTCAATGCATGTAAAATTTCTAAAAACACAATAAAATCACTCACTGTCAAGCAAATTTTCATTCTTGTAATACATTTTTGGCAAACCACTAACTACTGAACATTATGAAACAAAAATTGACTGCAGATATTTATATAATTTGCTTTAATGTTGAGTGTAATGCAGGGAAAACTGAAAATTTTTTAGTGGTTTTATACATGACACTCACTGTAAAATTAAAGCACCCTACAGCATAAGTTACTCCTTATTTATTCTTAAATTACTTTTTCTCTTTATGCATTGCAATATTTACAAGTTTGAGTGCAAAATTCTTGATAAGGCGGCGTATTGCAAAATAAGAGATTTTGCAGTACTCCGCATTTTCCTCTATTGTCTTTTGGGCAAATCAATTCACACACAGAGTTTCAGTAAATTAATTTCCCATCTGACCCTAAAGAATTTGAAGACTTTTCATAGTATATATAATTCTGAGTTGTATTCACATACAAAATTTGACAAAAAACACTGACTCGCTTTTTCTTTACAAATGTATCTTTGGGATACCTGAACTAAGATAAAAACTCGTCTTATAGAGCATTGCGTTAAGAATATTAAAATACAAATGCAACGTTAAAATACGCAATAAAAGTCCGTAATAATCCGGACATGTTTCGGGAGATACATCACCCTTCATCAGCGGAAAATGTAAAGTCTGTGTGTAATGAAATATAAATAAACCCAAAGAAATCTAAAATGTTGCCAAAGACTAAAAAACTAACTAAAAACTATTACAAACGGTTGGAGTTAACTATTGTGTGCCAACAAGCGGGAAACATTGGGACCGCAAACGTTTCATTGACAACCGAATCAATATTACTAAAAATATGAAACGCCTCCAGGAAGTCAAGTTCAAATGGAGATTTAGGTTTGCAAATTAAATGTGAGTTAGAAAAATTAAATATATGACCATGTTCCCAAGAGTGCTTGGCAATGGAGGACTTCTTTATTTCTTGTTTAACAGTATGTGCTTGGTGCTCCTTGATACGAAATCTTAATGCTCTCCTTGTTTGACCAATATATGACATGCCACATTGACATGAAATACTGTATATGCCCCAGTTATTAAGATCGTCAATAGGGTCTTTAAGTTGTGTGAACGTGATCTTATTGATAGGTGAAAATATGGAACGTATGTCGAACCTACCGAGAATTTTAGAAATTTGATGGCTGATCTGGGGATAATATGGTAAAACAACTAAAGACTTAGATCGCTCAGATAGACTAGAATTTTTAAATGGATTTTTAAGTTTATGTAGGGCCTTATCAACGACGTTGGGTGAGAAACCTCGATCCACGGCGACGGCTCTCAAATAATTAAGTTCAGTCTGGAGTGAATCGGGTGTAGAACAGATGTTAAGAGCACGATTAACAAAAGTGTAAAATGCAGCCATTTTTTGTTGTATGGGGTGGCAGGACTTAAAATGAGGGGGCAAAGAAACTGCGAAGGGTTTTCTATATACGGTGGTGGATAAATGGTCATCTTTACGAGTAATTAAAACATCAAGGAAAGGAAGAGTATTGTTGGATTCGGATTCGGCAGTGAATTGTATTTTAGGATCTATGGAATTTAATACAGGGAGAATTCCGTCAACTTCTCCGGTGGAGTTGTTTAATAGGGCGAAAGTGTCATCAACATAGCGGATCCAAAGGGGAAATTTAATAATGGTGAAAAGTTTTTCTTCAAAATAATCCATATATATATCATTGAGTATGGGTGAAAGAGGGCTTCCCATAGCCAACTTTACATTTTCCGCTGATGAAGGGTGATGTATCTCCCGAAACATGTCCGGATTATTACGGACTTTTATTGCGTATTTTAACGTTGCATTTGTATTTTAATATACCTGAACTAGTTGATGATGTGTTCAATTTCGTTGGTATTATGCGTTTGGCAGGCAACACATCTTTATAACAGTCCTGTAGAAGCAATCCTTTGATACATTGACATTATTTTGCTTAGATGTACCTATTTTTACATTCGGTTTATGACTTTCTCTATGTAACGCATTGGATAAGGAGTGAAGAAAAAGTTCCTAATATGATTAATATTTATTCAATAGTTTTGAAACTTTGGGAAAACATGCTAGAAAGTTGAAGCGTTATTTTAAACCAATACATTTTTTTTGACATTTTCGTTGATTTTGGGGTACCGAGTCCCCTTAATTCATATTTGTAATAATATATTATATTTTAAACAACAATTTTAGTAGAGATATATTTTAATAGTTTCTTCAGTACTTGAGATTAAAAAAAAATAATATTTTTGTGATTTTTTTTTATAGAAGCTAGTAAATCGGGACGACCTCCACATTTAAATGGAACATAAAACGAATTGATGAGTAGACCATGCGTACAAAGTCCAACTACTAGTTTAAGTCGACGTTGATGCATCAGTTGTTGTATGCTACGTGTTTTTATACGGTTTATTCGTTAAATAATGCATTAATGAACACAATATAAATCTCACTGCAACCGTGCGCTTATGTGGGTGAGGCATACAGTTTTATATTGTGTTATATCATATCGTATCATATATCGGTAAACGCTTCTGCTAATGTCCATTGATTGTGTATTTGAAGGTATGACCATTACTGAGAAGAATGGCCTTAAATAAGTTTTTCTGGTGATATTCAAACATATATTCTTAGAATGCAGAACTGTCTAGATGAACAAAAAATACACGGCTACTCTTCAAAATAAACATTAAATCAATCTGTAATATGTTTAGGTGTGTAATTTTATGTTTATCGCCAGTTTTCATAGAAATGAACGTAAATAAAAAGCTCATAAATAATCTATAACTTTAAATATCTGTTATATTTTATTAAATAAAATTATGTTGTCTAAATATAAATTAAACTATACTGCATTTAACACTTTCTTACAGATTCGATATTTTGCTCTTCCCTCATAAGGTTAAAACGTAGTAATTTCAAAAGTTTGGTGTAACAGTTCTAAAACATTCCGGATTGTTATAAAATATTTTTTTTTTTTAATATTTAATGGAAATCATGTATTTTTTGTATCAGTCATTTTTAAATACATTTGATTTAGAAATCTATAGCATACAACTTGCGTGGAATGATTCCACAAATTCATTTAATAATTTATCAAGCATTACAATTATGCAGTCGTTTAGACTGTGTATTAAGAAACTGATATTCACACTAGGAAATACGAGAATTGAACATTTGTTTGACCAAATGAATTTGTTTAATCTGTAATGTTATCATATTCATTCTCTTTCCAATGATACCAATATTGTATAAATATTCCAGAAATTTTGTTATTTACAAAGTGTTATTCCAAGCCCTGCTCGCAATGGGAAAATGTTTTGTAAACTTCCTGCTCAATTTCTGAAGAATTACTTTTTTATAAATTGTCGCTTCATTCCGAACATGATAACTCCAATTTCCTTAAACGTTTTGGGAGAAAGGTTTTCCATTCAAATTTTTTTCAGTTGTGAAATGTTATAGGTCTCAATCATCAAGATCCATTAAATAATAAATTTTTAGTACAATTTTAAATTTGGAAATTTAAACATAAAATGGGATCTTTTTGGACTTCGGAGTTCCAAAAACATTATCTGCTACAAACTTTCTGAAAGTCCGTATCATTGAGAATTATAGTGCGAATCAATTTCCAGAAAAAATATCCTTCTAGATTAATTACAACTTATTTAATCGTGTTTTACAAGACATGCTAATTTGCTAATAAAATGCTAATTATCTAATTAGCATTTTACTTTATTCAGAGTTTGTTTTATGAATCCTCATGAACGATAAAGTGTTTTCAAACTTGTAAAAACTACATTTAAAAAAAACTAGATTTTATAGTTTTTCCTTTTAGCCCATTTGACTAAACACGACAATAAAATAATTCCGATTCCACAACTCATGCACATTTTACCAAAATAAAAATTCGAATACAAAATCCATCATACTTTAACAACATACTTGAAACGTAGACACGTTATACCTTAAAACAGTTTATATAGAACATTTTCTAACACAAAAACCACTACAAAACTTACGCGTCGCGAGCAATTTTACGCGAACTCAATTTCTAACACAAAATACCCCCACAAAACTTGCACGAACTCAATCGACTTTACTCGCACATTAAGTATTAAACTTGAGTGTGGAAAGAAGTCGTTTCTGTCAAGTGTGTGGTTTGAATAGACAGGAAGGAAATGTTATTCGTTTTTCGCAGCTCAAGAGCGACGAATAAGTTGTTAAAAATCGCTCTCAGGCGACTGAATATTCACCTTTTAGCAATAAACCAGGCGTAAGCGGATGGAATATTTTTCGCCAAGTTCGAATCTTGTTTATGTTTTCTTTTTTCAGGGTGCAGTTGCAAAGTCTGTTGAAGAGAGATAAATCCAGTTTTGGGAACTTTTATTGCACTCGTCGTTTCTGGAGTTGTTGAATGGCGAAGAATGTTTTATTGAGTTAAGGTCGCACTACAGCTGCACAATGAGTAGTAGACAAGGTTTGGGGTCTATTTCGAAAAACAATTAAAGGAAAAATGCCTGACGCAGTTTGATTTTAGTTAATAAATGTAGCTCTAGAGCTGACGAGAGGCCTCCGTGGCCGATCGGTTAAAGGCGTCAGCTGGGAATACGAAGATTCCCAGTTCGATGTACTTGACAAAGAAAAGTAAAAGCGTAGTGATCTTGTGAGCGACGGGTTGCCAGTTTGGCTACAAAATACTAGAAAAGTCGCCCAGAACATCCGCAAAAACTAACGGCGTGAATAAGGGACTGGTGCACGATAAATCTGATCGGGGTCCAAAGTCCCGTTTGTTTGTTTGTTTTGTTAATTAACGCCGCACTAGAGCTGCACAATGGGCTATTGGCGACGGTTCGGGGTCAATCTCGAAGGAAAGACCCGGGAACACATACACATTTACACACACATTCATACATGCACCTCGTTATTTTAGAACCATGATCAGATGACGGGGAAATACCTAAACTGGCACCCAACGCCTTCAATAGACGTCGGGACTTTGGACCCCGATCAGATGTATCGTGCACCAGTCCCGTATACACGCCAGTATAATTTGTTGGATATTCTGGACGACTTTCTAGTATTTTTGTAGCAAAGCTGGCAACCTTGCGATCGCAAGATCCAAAGTCCCGACGTCTAATGAAGTCGTTGGGTGCCAGTTCAGGTGTTTTCCTCGTCATTTGACCATGGCTCTAAAATAACGAGGTGCATGTATAAATGTGTGTGTGAACGTGTTCCCGGATCTTTCCTTTGAGATAGACTCGGAACCGTCGCCAATATCCCTTTTGCAGCTCTAGTGCGCCGTTTTTTAACAAGAACAACAACTATTTATAAATACAATTAAAAGAACAATCCCTGACTCAGTTTGATTTTAGTTAATAAACGTAGCTCTTGAGCTGACGGTTCGGGACCTATCTTAAATTAAAGACACGGATTTGGTTTGGTTAATCAACGTCGAACTAGAGCTGCACAGTGGGCTATTTGCGACGGTTCGGGGTCTATCTCGAGGAATGACCCGTGTACACTTTCATACATGCCCCTCGTTATTTTAGAGCCATGGTCAGGGGATAGCCCACTGTGCAGCTCTAGTGCGAAGTTATTTAACCAACCAACCCTACAAGTCATATATTAATACTATAAATCTGTCTGATACACTCAAACAAAATAATGAAATAAAGGTTTGGTTTTGGTTTTGTTAAATAACGTCGCACTAGAGCTGCACAGTGAGCTATTGGCGACGGTTCGGGGTCAATCTCGAAGGAAAGACCCTAGAACACATACACATTCACACACACATTCATACATGCACCTCGTAATTTTAGAACCATGGTCAGATGACGAGGAAACACCTGAACTGGCACCCAACGCCTTCAATAGACGTCGCTGAAATAAAGGAAAACTCTCGAGATACACTAGCTTTAATACTATACTACGACTTTAATTCAACTAACCAATCAAATAGTCACTTCTGATATTACAAAAAAATATATCACTAACAAATCATTCTTGGTTTTTTTGCCCATTGCCAATCGGACGTGGAGTGGACGCTTCGGAGAACATCTAGGTGAGAAAGGGCGATCATTAAAGAGTAGGCGATTGCGACGAATGGACCCTTGGTTTAACCGGAACCCATCGCTCCTGGTAGCGGCAACATCTCTTCTATGCCTCCCCAAAGGCTCGTAACGTACGTCCCGTTCGCTTTTTTATTGCCCTTATCAGCTGGATTGAATAGAGTCGAGCTTGGGTTGGATATCCAGACATTAAGCTTCATTCGAAACGCTATCAAGTATTGGGTGGGTTGGTTGAAAAAACGTCGCGTTAGAACTACACAATGGGCTACTGAAGAAGGGTAGAGCTATACAATGGGGTATTGGCGACTGTTCCGAAGGGTGATTAGTTGGGTGAATTAACGTCGTATTAGAGTTGCACAGCAGGCTATTGGCGATGGTTTGGGGCTTATCTCGAAGGAAGCTCTAGTGCGACGTTAATTAATCAAACCAAATTAAATCAAACTTTGTGTTATTAAAACATGGTCAGTTGACGAGACAACACCAGTGCTGCAACCATAGCAACTTAAATAGGCCTCAATAGGCCAGTTTGGTTTTGGTTAATTAACGTCGCACTAGAGCTGCACAGTGAGATAATGGCGACAGTTCTGGGTCTATCTCGAAAGAAAGACCCGGTAACACACACATTCATACATGCACCTCTTTATTTTAGAATCATGGTCAGATGACGAGGAAACACCTGAACTGGCACCCAACGCCTTCAATAGACGTCGGGACTTTGGACCCCGACCAGATGTATCGTGCAACAGTCCCGCATACACGCCGTTAATTTTTACGAATCTTCTGGACGATTTTTCAAGTATTTTGTAGCGAAGCTGGCAACCCTCCGATCACAAGATCACTACTTTTTACTTTTCTTTCTCCATCGCTCCAAGTCCATCGCCTGGCATCGAACCACGAACCTTCGGATTCCCAGCTAACGTCTTTAACCGCTCGGCCACGGAGGCCTCTGAAGAAGGGTAGAATGGGATATTGACGACTGTTCTTGTACAATTTCGGAGAGTGATTGGTTGGGTGAATTAACGTCGTATTAGAGTTGCACAGCAGGCTATTGGCGATGGTTTGGGGCTTATCTCGAAGGAAAGACACGGGAACAATGCCTCGTATTATTAAAAGTCCCGACGGCTATTGAAGTCGTTGGGTGCCAGTTCAGGTGTTTCCTCGTCATCTGACCATAGTTCAAAATTACGAGGCATCGTCACCGGGTCTTTTCTTCGAGATAGGCCCCGAACCGTCACCAATAGCACACTGTTCAGTTCTAGTGCGACGTTAATTTATCAAACCAAACCAAGCCTAGTATGATTAAACCATGCTCAGGTGACGAGACAACACCAGAGCTAGTATTCAACGCAACTTAAATAGGCCTCAATAGGAGGAGACGAGTGGATTAAGGCGTCAGCTGGGAATCCGAGTGCTCCCGGTTTGAACCTGTGCGACGGACTAAACTAAGAATAGTAAAAAAAAAAAAGTAGTGATATTGAGATCGGTGGGTTGCCAACTTTGCTACCAAAATACTAAAATGTCTTCCAGAACATTCACAAAAATTTTACGGCGTGTGTACGGGACTGGTGCACTATAAATCTGATCGGGGTCCAAAGTCTATACATCTATTGAAGGCATTGGGTGCCAGCTCAGGTGTTGCATCGTGGTCGGATCATGTTCAAAAACACGAGGTATCGTTCCCGGGTTTTTTTTTCGAGATAGGCTGCGAACCGTAGCCAATTGTGCGGCTTTAGTGTTAACCAAACCAAACTACCCTTAATCAACTGAGCAACTGGAGATTTCTATCTCAAAGGAAAGGTGTTTGGTTTGGTTTGGTAAGATTTCGTTCTGCAGTTGTTTCTAGGTTGGTTGGTTGGTTGGTTTGTTAATTTACGTCGCACTAGAGCTGCACAGTGGGCTATTGGCGACGGTTCGGGGTCAATCTCGAAGGAAAGACCCGGGAACACATACACATTCACACACACATTCATACACACATTCATACATGCACCTCGTTATTTTAGAACCATGGTCAGATGACGAGGAAACACCTGAACTGGCACCCAACGCCTTTAATAGACGTCGGGACTTTGGACCCCGATCAGATTTATCGTACACCAGTCCCGTATACACGCCAGTATAATTTGTTGGATATTCTGGACGACTTTCTAGTATTTTTGTAGCGAATCTGGCAACCCACCCGAAATACCCGAGAACACATACACATTCACACACATTCATACATGCACCACGTTATTTTAGAACCATGGTCAGATGACGAGGTAGCCCAGTGGATAAAGGCGTTCAGCTGGTAATCAGATGAGTGCTTGTTCGAGCCCGTGCGATGGACTTAACAAAATAAAAGTTAAATAGAAGTGATATTTTATGATCGGAAAGTTGCCATATTCGCTACAAAAATACTAGAAAGTCATCCAGAACATCTAACAAATTATACAGGTATGTATACGGGACCTGTCCACGATAATCTGATCGGGATCCAAAGTCCTGGCGCCTATTGAAGGCGTGGGTGTCAGATCAGATGTTGCCCTCGCCATTTGACCATGGTTTAAAAGAAAAGACCCGGAAACATTGTATCGTAATTTTTAACCATGGTGAGATGGCGAGGGCAACATCTGAGCTGACACGCGGCGCTACATCAACACGCATCAGTGCATTGTATCCCGGATTAGATTTAACGAGCAAAAGTTCCTTATGCACACCGTTATATATATTATTGGACATTTTAGATGACTTTTAGTATATTATTGGAGAATATATTAACCCTTCAATCACAAGGTCACTAATTCTTTAATTTTTGTTAAGTCAATTCAATCGGATACGAACTCTGAATCCTTCGAGGGCCTCCGTGGCCGAGTGGATTCAAGCGTCAGCTGGGAATCCGAGTGCTCCCGGTTCGAACCTGTGCGACGGACTAGACTAAGAATAGTAAAAAAAAAGTATTGATATTGCGATCGGTGGGTTGCTAACTTCGCTACCAAAATACTAAAATTTCGTTCAGAACATTCACAAAAAATTAACTGCGTGTATACGGGACTGGTGCACTTAAAATCTGATCGGGGTCCAATGTCCCTACTTTTATTGAAAGCATTGGGTGCCAGCTCAGGTGTTTTTATTGTAATTTGATCGTGGTTCAAAAATACGAGGTATCGTTCCCACGTCTTTCCTTTGAGATAGGCCCCGAACCGTCGCCAATAGCCAACTGTACAGCTCTAGTGCGACGTTAAATAACCAAACCAAATCGAATGAATGGCCCAAGATTTTTACCTCATATTTTTGAACAATGTCAGAAGACGAGGTGGCGCTGGAAATAGATTTAAGGTAATATAAAGTAAAAATCTACTAACATATAAAACGAAGTATAAAGTAAAATGCATAACAAAGTACTAAACAAAGATTAAAACAAAGTAAAAAGCAAAGTATAAAACCAAAAGTGCGAAACAAAATACGAAACAAAGTACACAAAACAAAGTAGTTATGCAATATCAATTCAAACAATGCTTGTTGTAAAGCATTTGTATTTTTGATTAACAGTTTTGTTGCAATATCAGTTTTAATTAATTTTCAACAATTTCCTTTATAAACATACAAGAAAGAGACAGGAAGCAGGAAGCCATTTTTAATAAAACACTATAAGCCATATATTACTAGCTTTAACTATTTTAAATGAGAAATTCTTAATTAAATTTAGTTTAGTATGTATATTTTTTTACAATCCTTTCTTTTAACTTTCATTTACATTTTTTACAAGCGTCGTTAAAACATTTTTTCCAACGTAATAATATAAGTACAACTCTAATAATGTCACTTCAGCAAACCTTTTGAAATATAGAATGTCGTTAAGAAAAACAAAAACACATTATACTCAGAAAAATGCGTATAAAAAGTGGTTACTTTGAATAGATTTAGCGGTTTTAATAAGACCCCAATTAAATGTTTGATGCCATACAGCTCTTAAAATAATAATATTGTAGGATTCTACATTCATTAAGGTAATCGAGTTTTTAGTTTTAATCGCATTAACGAGATAGAACTTCAATGGAATTAAATTTAAAATAAATTTATATTTAAGAAAAATAAATCGCTTTAGGCATAAAGTTGTTGCAAATTTTGTTTATATACATGTTTAATGTGATTCCTAAAAATACAATGTTCTTCGTTTTGAAGTTCTGTTATATTCTGGAAGAAAAAAAAAACATTTACCTGTAGGTCTTAAACTTAAAAATTTGCAATTTAGGACAATTTTTTTATATATTAAGAAAAATAATACATTTTGAAATAAAGAGATATTTTACTTAATAGAAAAAATTATTTCAAAAAATAATATGAGTTATAAATAATCCAGTTTTAAGGGTAGTCTGTTCGCCAAGTAGTATATATAAGTAAAAAAAAATCTGAAAATAAACTTTTATACCGGCGTGTATATGGGACTGGTGCATCATAAATGTGATCGGTGTTCAAAGTCTGGACGCCTACTGAAGGAGTGGGTGCCATCTCAGGTGGTGTCCTCGTTTACTGACCATGCCTCAAAAATACGAGGCATCGTTCCCGGGTTTTTCTTTCGAGATAGGCCCCGACCAGAAGCGAATAGCCCACTGTGCAGCTCTAGTGCGACGTTAATTAACCAAAATCAAAAGAATAAAAAGGAAAATAAATTAACTTCATTTTTTCATTACTAGGAAACTACTTTGGTTTGGTAAATAATGTCGCACTAGAGCTGCATATTAGGCTATTGGTGACGGTTAGGGGTCTATCTCGAAGGAAAGACCCGGGAACACACACACATTCATACATGTACTTCGTTATTTTAGAACCATGATAAGATGACAAAGAAACACCTGAACTGGCACCCAACCCTTAGGACCCCGATCATATTTATCGTGCACCAGTTCTGTATACACGCCGTTCATTTTTTCGGATGTTCTGGACGACTTTTCTAGTTGTCTGTAGCGAAGCTGGCAACCCTCCGATCACAAGATCAGTACTTGTTTAACTTTTATTTGTCAAGAACATCGCCTAGGATCGAACCAGGAATCTTCATATTCCCAGCTGACGCCTTTTACCGCTCGGCCACATCTAATATTATAGCAAAGGTTGAGTTACAAACTTTAAACGGTCTTGTATCGGGACTTGTCCACGGTACTTGTCCTGGACAAGTACGGTTTGAGAAGGGAAATGATTAAAGAAAACGTAATTAACAAGGAACATTAACTGTAAAAAGTAATCTCTATTTTTAGATGAATTTTAATATATATATATATATATATATATATATATATATATATATATATATATATATATATAATAAATACTAATTAAACACCCAAACACTAACACATTCCTTGATAACGTAAACTTAAAAAAAAAATATTATAAAAAAAGTTATATTTTGGAAAATAGTTTGCAGATGAAAAGTTGTCTACACTAACGAAATTTCCTTATTTATATCCCTTCTAAGAATGCAATACATTAATTGCATTAAACAAGAGTTTCCAGTCTATCGCTAAGTAACAAAAGCGAAAAACTTACAAAAGATATTTTCAAGACGACAGAAACGCGTTTTACCTTTTATCTTGTCAACTCAATTTAGAAGTCAATTTGTTTTGAACGCCCACCTTTAGTTCCCCGAAAGGTAATGGAGTTAAGAAACTCTCATTATGAAGAGATTATATACATTAAGTAATTACTTTAAATTAATGATAAGAGAGGGGAACGAGCAGAATTCATTTGGGTCCAAGTGTCAAAATTACACGAAAATTGCTACCGCGCTGATCTTATTGTGGAACGTTGAATACACATTTTAAATTTAATTACTTTTTAAAACCACGTGTAGCCTGCGTCTTGATAGTGTGAATACATTTTCTTTTAGATATGTAACGTAGATATAAAACTATTATCTGAACTTTTATAATTGTCTTTTGAAAACACTTGATTTTATTTGCATTACATTCTGTCTGAAAGGAAAATTAAAATATGTTAAGGACACAAAGAGAAAATAAGAAGAATAAAATTGCGACTTTTTTAAAATGTGTGGGCAAATCGGTAGCTTAATAGCCATACCAGGCTAGGTCAGAATTTGGCGATTTTTGGTTTATTGCAAATTATGTCTTAAATGTTCGTTTTCTAACGAATCATATAATCAAAATTCACTCTAAAAATATTCGCAAATCTTTTGCAAAAGATATAAAAGCCAAAGTCCGATGCTTTGCAATAAGGGTACACTTTTATAAATAGGTACACAAAAATGAATACATTTTACTCATTCGATGTTTATCATAGCTCCAAATACATAAGTTTCATTTTTGAAAAAGACACCTACTAAAAAATGAGTACAATGAGTAAAAATGAATAAAAAGAGCAGTAGTTTGCCTACGTAGGCTGCCTTCACAAATCACTTTCAATAAATATCAACAATTACAAATAAGACTTATCGGGAATCGAACCCATATCCTAGGGCATTGCAGTCATGTGACTCTTCCGTTATACAATCAGTGCGACGCGAAGAAGTTATACACAGGGGTATTGTTAAAAAGATGTGCCAAAAGAATGGGAAGTAAGATAATTGAGAGGAGGAAAACTATCTTCTGTACAACTATTTTAAGTTTGTCAGGTTACTTTGTTAAGATGGCTTGGACAGAAGCTGAGATGAGCAATATTAAATCACACTGCTCATTTTTGAGAAAGTACTTTACTTAAATTTGCATACGTCACCGCTCCCTTACGACGCAATTGCACCTAAAGAAAAACTAGTATGTTGAGTACTCATTTTTAAGTACCTTTTTTTACAGTGTTGGATTAAGTTTCCACTCCTGTAAAGTTGTCCGAGTGTAACTTAGAATCCTTCTGGCTCTGAGGTACAGCCGCGGAAAAAAAAAACCGAACCACCGATGATTATTTTGTTAGTTTTTATAGTAGAGCTAAACTTAATATACCATTTTGTAGGGAATAAAGTCTACTACACATTAATATACAAAAAAATTGTATAGGGGACTATCTTCATATTAAAATCCGCACCAACTTTAAAATTTCCAATAGCAACACCCAATGTTGGTTCAATATTTAGAATTTACGACAAAATTTATCGTTGAATATCAATTCAATTTGCAAGTCATTTGGTTGATTAGTTTTTTAATTATGAATAGCGAAAGTTTAGAACTCGTAATGTTAAATGAATTTCTTAAACTTTTAATCATATCTTTCGAAATAATAATTTTATCTAGCTGATATTTTTATCTGTGTTACTTCTAAACAACCCAAATAAAATACACTAACTTTCATTACAAATATGTATATTTTTTAATTTTATTTAAATTAGGATATTAATATTCATAAAATTTATGAATAGCAACCATGCTTTATTTTGATAGTGATGGATTCAGAAAGACGTTTTATATGCATATCTAAAATTTCAGGATTTTCCTCTTTGTAGTTTTTTGGCTATATTCAAATGAGCATCAAATGATCATTTAAGGGGTCATACACAAATTTAAAATCTGCAGAACTTAACAGAAATCTACTAATTTTGAGAATTAAAAGCGCTGTGATCGCGTTGGCATAAAATTCTAAATTCTTATATAAAGACAAGGGGTATACGGGAGTCGGCGAATGAATGACCTCGGAGAAAGAAGATCCACGGCTAACGCCAAAACATTTTCTACCAGCGTACTTCATTTTGAAGTCTCACTAATACTTTGTCCAATGTGGAAGTAGCCCCTCAAATAAGATAGATGCATATCGTCTAATATATCTGCATATAAATGTAGGAACTTAATGAAAATTTATTTTTAGATTATTTTGAGGGCGGGGAACATTTTTGGGCTATCAAAAGTAGGTGTTGCTATTGAAAATTTTAAAGTTGGTGCGGATTCGAGTATGAAGATAGTCCCCTATGCAAATTTTTTGTATATCAATGTGTAGTAGACTTTATTCCCTACAAAATGGTATATTAAGTTTAGCTCTACTATAAAAACTAACGAAATAATCATCGGTGGTTCGGTTCTTTTTTCCGCGGCTGTACATAAATAAGTATCTGTACATATATCTAATCTAAAGAATATTCTTCAAACGTCCTCTTTATTATTCCCTTTTTCCTTAATATCGTTTTTTTTAAATAAGGAACAATCGAAACATTATGGAAGAAGAGTTATAAGTTCATTCATATGTTAGGCTTGTAAACCCCCCCTAAAAAATATATATATTTCTCTAAATATATGCACATACAATGAATGGCCAAACTATTATGACTACCTGTCGGTTTTAAGTAAATGAGCTATGACGTCATACTTTTTCTGTCATATGTTGACAGAGGTAAAAAAACAGATAGGTGTTTTTTTTTTAAAACGTTCGTAAACACATTTTGTTCCAACAGGTATGAATAAAAAACATGATTTTATTGACTTTGCCCGTAAGATGATTAAGAATGATCAGAGTTGTAGAGTGAACACTATCTAAATCGTTGCATTTGTGAAATATTATAGAGCAGCTGAAGTGAAATATATAAAAAACTTGTCTTTTAGCCAAAACACTGGGTCTCAACGCGCGCCCAGCTTAGTAAAGAACAATCGAATGCCAACAGTGGAGGAATTCACAGCAAATACTAATCAAAGATCATTTCAAAAGATCTTGAAGTACCTTAATTACCGTATAAATAAGCGCATGGGATATGGAAGCCTCCTTATAATGAGAATGGTAATATTATTTTGCCCACTCAGTTATTATTGATTTTGGAAAAGGTACACTCTAAAAGCACTTCAAAATAAGCACCTGTACTAACTCGTTTTTGTTTGAGTACAATTGTACCGTAAATAAGAGATGGTGTACTCAAATTTAAGAAATCGTACTTTCTAAAAATTGAAAAAAATTTAATATTTTTGATTTCAGTTTCTGTTTAAGCCATCTTAACAACAAGACCTGACACACTTAAAATAGTTGCTCATAAGATGGTTTTACACATAATTTGAAGTCGATTGCTTAAATGGACACTGAGTTAATACAAGTCAATTATCTTGCTTCTCATTTTTTGGCATACCTTTTTAACATTTCTTCTGTTTATAACTTATTTACGTCGTTCTGGTAGAACAACGGATTTTACACTGGACTGCGGTGTCTTAGGATATGGGTTCGATTCCCGCTAAGTCTTGGTTGTAATTGTCGATATTTATTGAAAGTGATTTATGAAGGCAGCGCTGCCTTCATAAATCACTTCACTACATAGGCGCCTATGTAGACTAGCGTCTGCTGATTTTATTCAGTTTTACTCATTTTACTCATTATTGAGTGTATGTCTTTTCAAAATTGAAAGTTATATATTCGGAGCCATGATACGCAACGAATCTAATAAAACATTAATTCATTTTACTTGATTTTGAGTTCCTATTTTTAAAAGTGGGAAAATTAAAAAACAAACTTACTGAAAATGTATTTTACTGTCATCGGTCTACAGTAAAATTTTATATTGGCAAAATTACAACAAAGCAGTACCAAACTTGGGTTCCAATCCTACGTATATACGGATGATTTTTGATTTAATCATATCTATTTGTATTAGTACGACTTCATTTTCAAGTGATGTAAGTCACAAATATCCCAAACTAAACAAACGCCAATTTTCATCACAAATATCCCAAACAAAAATAACATGAATTTTCATCACAAATGTCACAAACTAAACTAACATCAATTTTCATCACAAATATCCCAAACAAAAATAACATCAATTTTCATCACAAATATCACAAACTAAACTAACATCAATTTTCATCACAAATATCCCAAACAAAAATAACATCAATTTTCATCACAAATATCACAAACTAAACTAACATTCAATTTTCATCACAAATATCCCAAACAAAAATAACATCAATTTTCATCACAAATATCACAAACTAAACTAACATCAATTTTCATCACAAATATCCCAAACAAAAATAACATCAATTTTCATCACAAATGTCACAAACTAAACTAACATCAATTTTCATCACAAATATCCCAAACAAAAATAACATCAATTTTCATCACAAATATCACAAACTAAACTAACATTCAATTTTCATCACAAATATCCCAAACAAAAATAACATCAATTTTCATCACAAATGTCACAAACTAAACTAACATCAATTTTCATCACAAATATCCCAAACAAAAATAACATCAATTTTCATCACAAATATCACAAACTAAACTAACATCAATTTTCATCACAAATATCCCAAACAAAAATAACATCAATTTTCATCACAAATATCACAAACTAAACTAACATTCAATTTTCATCACAAATATCCCAAACAAAAATAACATCAATTTTCATCACAAATGTCACAAACTAAACTAACATTCAATTTTCATCACAAATATCCCAAACAAAAATAACATCAATTTTCATCACAAATATCACAAACTAAACTAACATTCAATTTTCATCACAAATATCCCAAACAAAAATAACATCAATTTTCATCACAAATGTCACAAACTAAACTAACATCAATTTTCATCACAAATATCCCAAACAAAAATAACATCAATTTTCATCACAAATATCACAAACTAAACTAACATCAATTTTCATCACAAATATCCCAAACAAAAATAACATCAATTTTCATCACAAATATCACAAACTAAACTAACATTCAATTTTCATCACAAATATCCCAAACAAAAATAACATCAATTTTCATCACAAATGTCACAAACTAAACTAACATCAATTTTCATCACAAATATCCCAAACAAAAATAACATCAATTTTCATCACAAATATCACAAACTAAACTAACATCAATTTTCATCACAAATATCCCAAACAAAAATAACATCAATTTTCATCACAAATATCACAAACTAAACTAACATCAATTTTCATCACAAATATCCCAAACAAAAATAACATCAATTTTCATCACAAATATCACAAACTAAACTAACATTCAATTTTCATCACAAATATCCCAAACAAAAATAACATCAATTTTCATCACAAATGTCACAAACTAAACTAACATCAATTTTCATCACAAATATCCCAAACAAAAATAACATCAATTTTCATCACAAATATCACAAACTAAACTAACATCAATTTTCATCACAAATATCCCAAACAAAAATAACATCAATTTTCATCACAAATATCACAAACTAAACTAACATTCAATTTTCATCACAAATATCGCAAACTTAACAAACACCAATTTTTATCACAAATATCCCAAACCTAACAAACATCAATTTTCATCACAAATATCCCAAACAAAAATAACACCAATTTTCATCACAAACTAAACGAACACCAATTTTCATTACAAATATCACAAACTAAACTAACACCAATTTTCATCATTTCTAGACAGCTATATCTAACATTTGGCCAAGTGTTCGAGTTTAATAGGTTGCCCAATAATGAGTTCATTATATGAATTATTTTTAATGCTATTATCCAGGCCATAGGTTTTTGGACTCATACCACATTGCAGCCAATCCTCTTCACCTATCTTTACTTTTACATTCTATAAACCAAAATTAGTTTCTATCCAAACATTCCAAAAACTCCGAATATCAAATTCAGATGCTTAGAATCAAATAATGCCATATCTATTTCGGGGTCATTTTACAAACTATTTAATCACGAATACTTGTGCAATCCATATCTATAAAAAATGGGTACTTTTCATCTTAAACATTGGTTTTTCGTTTAGCTGTTCTGAGATTTTTGTTTCTATGAAATGGGCTTTCGTGATTGAGATTCCCAGTTTCAGTGACTTTCTAAGAAGCAATTCAATAGATGAAAAATTCCGTTGCTTAAATTTCTAAGATTACTTTTTGAAAAAGGCATTGAACTGATTTTGGATATAAAAAATATAATTTATAACTTCATGGAAATTCGAAATGTGTTTCTTGTTTTGGTGTATCTTTCAGTACATATAGTAAGTATGTTGTTTAATATATTTAGCATTATACATCGGTTTTTCAGCTTTCGATTTAAATATTAAGGATATCTTTCAGTTAAATAAAGTAAATCCTAAAGCTCATTCCGCCAATAGTCCACTGTGCAGCCCTAGTGCGACGTTAATTAACCAAAACCTAACCTAAGGCCCATTCTACAAGGACGCAATAAACACGAGTTGGGTTTTACTGAAGCCTCCATGATTTTAGTACATACAAACCACGTGAATTGAATGCCTTTATCACAGTGGTTTCTTAAAATGCGGCGCGAGTTTATCATGCTCGTGTAGAATAGACCGAAGGATTTGCTTAATTTAATTGGGATGTAACCTTAATATTTGTCTTACAAATTCGAAGCTGAAAAAAATCTAAATATAATAAACAACATATTTAGTATTTGTACTAAAAGAAACAAAGGAGAACGCCTGAAATGACACGCGACACAACCGCAGGACATTAACCACAATCATATTTAACATGCACCATTCCTTCACTCACACACCATTGGAAATTGTGGAAGTTTTTTAAACGATTTTTTAGTAATAAATTTAGCAATCCACCGATCACGAGGTCACTACAACTTGTCGAGTAACTCTACTTAAATATTCGAACTCATAATCCTCCGAGATAACTAGCCGAATACTTTACAAGTTTTTCACCGGACCTACTAACTTTTAAAAAAAGTCAGAGGTACCTTATGCAAACATACACTGTGGAAAAAGGCGCTTAAAAATTAGTACCTTATCGTACTCGTTTTTCTTTGAGTACAATTGCATCGTAAAAGAGCGATGGCGTACTGAATTTTAAGTAACCGTACTTTCTCAAAAAATGAGCAGTGTGATTTAATATTATTAATATAACTTATGTTCAAATCATCTTAAAAAAGCGACTAAACAAACTTAAAATAGTTGTTCAGAAGATGGTTTTCCACGTTATTTTATGTTGATTGATTAAATAGAAACTGGATTATTCTAACTCAAATAACTTGATTTCCATTCTTTTGACACACCTTTTAAACAAGTATTATATTTATAACTTCTTCACGTCGCCCTGGTAGTACAACGGATAAGGCACTATACTGCGGTGCCTGAGAATCTGGGTTCAATTCCTTGGTTGCAATCTTCGAGCATGGATCCTTTGTAGTAGAGGAGTCATGATTTCACTCTCGCTAACCTCAAAGTGAAGACAACATGCATGGCCTCAGACACGTGGTTAATTACGTCATTCCATTCATAAATTTTTACTATTACACATTTCCAATTCATCAGCCAATCACGAGTACTTTTTAATTCATAATTGTGAAAAGATGACACGTGATATGGGCCTTTCGCTCTGAGATGTGTGCTTCATGATTATGACATCATATTCTCTCTACTACAGACCATTCATGCTCGAAGGTTGTAATTGTCGATATTTATTGAAAGTGATTTATGAAGACAGTCTACGTAGGAAAGCAACAATTCTTTTTATTGATTTTTACTCATTGCACTCATTTTTGAATACATATTTTTTCAAAAACGAAATTTATTTATTCGGAGATATGATAAACGTTAGATGTACTCAAAAGTAAGTATATTTGACTTATTTCTGAATATCAGTTTTTAACAGTGTAAATACTTGGACCAAGATGTATTCCAAAACTTCACCAATTGCCGTGTTGTATATCAAGTGCAACATAAATTTACCCGACACATTTTTAGAGCGATATTCTATTCTTAAATATATCTTATCAGATACATTTCTATGATATAGAGGTGAAATCAGATTACAAAGTTGGAAAAGATTGAAAAGCGGCAAGACTCCCCTCCGCTTTCCAGTAAAAAAGGCGCAACCTCCCCTCACAGAACGCATCTCCTTTCGTCTGCAACTGACACCGGGGCGCAAGTGCGGCAATCGAAGGTATTGACTTGTCCAAAGTAGGTGTCAGGGGCCATCAAATAGGGGGCGACTGACGCACAGTCAATGGAACGGCAACCGTCAAAGTCAGAGTCAAATTATTTCGGCCCCATTTCCAGCGAAAGAGGGAAACGGAACAGAAAACTGAAAATGAATCTTCTCTGAAACCAGATATTGCCTATGGATTTTTATACTTGGCTGGTCTTGGCGTGGGGGGTTGTATTTCTGAATGAAACTGTGAATGGAAGGTTGATGTGCGATGTGGGGGTAATTCCTTGGTATTGTGTGGAATCGGAAGGTTGCCAGTTTTGTTCCTGATAGTATGCAAGGAAACATTCGCCGTGTGTAGGCTATTCTTGGACATAGATTCTATATACAGGGTGCGTTCCATAAGTAATGCGACTAAATTCATAAAAAATCATTTATTCGACATATTCGTACTGTTAGTTAAAAATCCTCAAAATAGCACCCTCCTGCGTCGATATATTTAAGGAGGCGGTGTTTCCAGGCCTGGAAGGCATCCAGGAAGGCCTACTCCGTGAGGTCCTTTAGAGCCGATGTAACATGAGCCTGGATGTTTTCAATCGTGTCCCAATGTTTCCCTTTCAGGGCTCCTTTTAAGCGAGGAAACAAAAAAAAAGTATGGGGGAGTCAGGTCAGGACTGTAGGGACGCTGGGAAACCAGTGGGGTATAGGTCCTGGCTAAAAAAGAGGGTCGCGCGCTGCCAAAGTGACATCAAGGACGCCTGGAAACTTCATCACGATAACGCGCCAAGCCACAGCTCCTTCGTTGTCAACGATTTCCTGGCCAGGACGCATACCCCACTGGTTCGTCAACCTGCTACAAGCCTGACCTGGCTCCCCCAGAATTTGTTTTTGTTTCCCCGCTTAATTGGAGCCCCGAAATTGAAACATTGGGACACAATTGAAAACATACAGTCTCATGTTACATCGGTTCTAAAGGACCTCCCGGAGAAGGCTTTCCAGGATGCCTTCCAGGCCTGGAAAGACCTCCTTCATAAATGTATCGACGCAGGAGGATGCTATTTTGAAGATGTTTAACAAATTTTACAAATATGTGCAATATATGATTTTTTATGAATTTGGTCGCATACTTATAGAACGCACCCTGTATATATATATATATATATATATATATATATATATATATATATATATATATATATATATATATATATATATATATATATATATATATATATATATATATATATATATATATATATATATATATATATATATATATATATATATATATATATATATATATATATATATATATATATATATATATATATATATATATATATATATATATATATATATATATATATATATATATATATATATATATATATATATATATATATATATATATATATATATATATATATATATATATATATATATATATATATATATATATATATATATATATATATGTATATATATATATATATATATATATATATATATAAAGAGCAGATTCAAGGCTGCCTTCATAAATCATTTTCAATAATATGGACAATAACAACCAATACTTACAGGGATTCGAAACCTGATCTGCAGCAACATAGTCCACATTCTTATCCGTTAATTTATCAAGGCGACGGGAAGATATTGTAAACAGAAACAATGTTTAAAAAGTGTGAAAACAAATGGGAAGTAAGATAATTGAGATGTAATAAGTAAGTTTCCATTTAAGCAATTCGCATTAAATAATGCGGAAAACTATATTCTAAACAAATATTTTAAGTTTGTAAGATCGGTTTGTTAAGATGGCTTGAACAGAAGCTGAAATTAGCAATATTAAATCACACTGTTCGTTTTTGCTAAAATACGATTACTTAAAGTTGAGTACGTCGTCGCTCATTTACGATGCAATTGTACTTTAAAAAACAAGTACGTTCGTATACTTATTTTTAAGCAATTTTGTACAGTGCATAAGCATATATTTGCGGATTTCTTTTTTTTATATATATAAATATCACTTATATTCTTCAATAAAATCTAAATATCGCTAGTATTCAGTTAGATCACTAATAATATCTATAAAAACATAAATAAACGAATAAAATAATACTCTGCCGTTAAAAATATTTAGAATAATAGTTTTTTTTTTAAATATTAAAATATATTTCTGTTTCAATGAACAAAATAAATAATATGTTAAGATATAGCGACTCTTCATGCCTGAACAAACTCGACGATCAAATAAAAATAAATAAATACAGCTTTTTAAAAACAAATAAAATAATATACACTTAAAAATACAACCATTGAAATAAATTTAAATTAAGACGGACAAGTTTTTATCATTACGTTACGCTCATGAATAGAATAATCTCCCGATAAAGACAGCAACAATGCAATTCAAAATCAAGTACCATAAGAAAAACATCGCACGGAAACCCCTTATATGCTCATCTCAGACGACTACAACTTATTTGAAGCCCCGGACGCCTGACTTAATGCCTAACAAGCATAGCGAAAATATGTCATCATCTTTTCTTTGTGGTTGCTTTGCCACAAAGCGGGGGCACTTGTTTTTTTTGCGGCACTTCACAGCTCTCTGGATGTTACTTCAATGTTCGTTCATGTTTCAGCTATCTTTGAATATCAAAACTTATTAAATGCAAATGCGTTTTATTTATTGTTTGCGATTTATTTTTCAAAGTATGTTTGGAGGTGTTAATAAGTACGCTTCAAGGCGTTTTGGTTGGCTGCATCAAAGGAGAAGGGGGTATTATGACCGCCGTACAATTGCCATGTCGCTTTGATTGCTTTTTTATAACGCTTCAAGTTTATCTTGAGAGCTTTGTTGTCGTTTTATTAGCTTCATTTTAATTGTTCTCTTTGAAATTGCACATTGGAGTGGTTTGGGTTTGTGGATGCTCTTGTTGCATGAGTTTTGATACGGGTTATTAAATTACGTTGGGTTTTAAATATTCGTATTGGAGTTGATATTTATATCGAAAATAAAAATGATATGACACATTTTGTGGTAAGTAGGTAGACGTATGTTGTATGTGTCAACTGCAGATTGGATAATTGCAGCGAATGTAATGGACTACTTTTACTTTTTGAAGGTTATGGAACAATCGTAGTTCTTAACTTTCTGATATCAAACTACACTGAAAAAAATGCACTAAAAATTATTACCTAAACATACTCGTTTTTCTTTGAGTGCAATTGCACCGTAAATGACAGATGACGTACTCAAATTTAATTAACCGTACTTTTTCAAAAATGAGCAGTTTGATTTAATATTGCTAATATCAACTGCCGTTCAAGCTGTCTTAAGAAAGTGACTTGACAAACATAAAATAGTTGTTCAGAAGATGGTTCCCACATTATTTGATGTCGTTTGCTTAAATGGAAACTGAGTTATTACAATCCAATGATCCACTTCACATTCTTTTGGCACACCTTTTTAACATTTCTTCTATTTATAACTTCTTCATGTCGTTTTATAGTACAACGGATTGATCACTGGACAGCGGTACTGGAGGATATAGGTTCTTTTCCCGGTAAGTCATGGTTGTAATTGTTGATATTTATTGAAAATTATTTATGAAGACAGCCTATGTATGCAAGCAACTGTTCTTTATATTTTTATTTTTGAGTTCACGTCACTTTTCAAAAATGAAACTTATGTGTTTGGAGCTATGATAAGCCTCTAATGAATATACTCAAGCATGAGTACATTTTACTTATTTCTGAGTGCCTGTTTTTAACAGTGTAAATGTTAAAGTTGCAGTGTTAAGTTTTGTCTAGTAATAAAAATCAGTATTACTCATATAACACAGTTACCTTCCACGCGTTTTAATGAAAATTGATTCGGCGGAGTTTTCCTTTATTGTTTATCTTTACCTTCCATTTAATCCAACAGAGATACATTAAAATAAAATGAATTGGGTACTACCTAGCAAAATGAACTTTTAACGTACGGAAATGTATAAAACATGTAGCGTGTATCTGCGTTAAAAAGTTGTAACCTACCCTGCAAAAACAGTCAGCATAAAACCTTCCTCAAAATTGCCAAATTGAAAGTTTTATGAAGGTATTATAAAGTATATTGAAACAAAAAAAAATTGTTTTTTGTAGTGTTTTTTCCTGCATAAAACCTTTTAAACATTCGTATTTTTCTCTTCAGTATTTTCACTGCTTCAATATTAAAGGTTGATTGCAAGCTTGTTAAGGTTTTTTCACAACTTTTATGAAGCAGTTTAAATCCAAAACCATTAATTTAAAAGATCTTAAAAAAAAACTGTTTTTAATTCATAAAACCTTCAATTTCAAAATTTGGGTGAATGGTTCATGCTTATTTTTTTTTTTTTTTGGCAATTTGGGTTATACCTTTTTAATCCAGATATACGCTACATGTTTTAAACATTTTCATACGTTAAAAAAATTACACGCATTACTATTATTTTGAATAAATACAACTATGTCGCTTAAAGCACTTGCAGAATTGCGACAATTCATGTAATTTTTTATTTGTCATAATCAATCAAGAATTGTACACGCTATATAAGGATTAAGAATCAGATACAAATTTGTATGCATACACTTTTAAAAATAGGTATTCAAAATTAAGTAAAATGTTTTAAATTTTGAATACATTTGATGCTTATCAGGGCTCCGAATATGTAAGTTCCAATTTTGAAAAAGACATGTACTTATAAATGAGTACAATGGGTAAAAATTACTAAAAAGAGCAGATGCCAACCTTCGTAGACTGCCTTCATAAATCACTTTCAATAAATATCGAGAATTACAAACAATACTTTTCGGGAATCGAACCACATATACAGGAACTGCTGTCCATAACCTTATCCGTTAAGCTACCAGGGCGACGTGAATAAGTTATAAACAAAAGTAATGTTAAAAAGATGTGTCAAAAGAATAGGAAGCAAGAAATTTGAATTGTAATAACTCTATTGAACCAACTATTTTAAGTGTGTCAGGTCGCTTTGTTAAGATGGCTTGAACAGAAGCTGATATTAGCAATATTAAATTACACTGCTCATTTTTGCGAAAGTACGATTAATTAAAATTGTGTACGTCATAGCTCATTTACGATGCACTTGTACTCAAAGAAAACGAGTACGTCCGTGTACTCATTTTTAAGCGAATTTTTTTTTTACATTGTACATATACTGCCTGCCATATTAAACACATACACCATAATTCTGGTGGTAACGAAACTAGTTGAATAATACTATAGAATGCTTTGAAACAAATAATTTTCTTATTGGGAATAAAATCTCACATTATTTCTAAATTACACATGAAATTAATAGTTGGAGATGTGTATGAAGACAGCTATGTTAATCCGAAGCACACAAATTCTAAACGAAATATAAAATAACATCTTATAAACTAGAGTAGATAATTAGAAATTTCGGAAATTTAATGAGACGAAAACGATGCTTTTGTAACGTAAAAAAATAATAGACTAAGATGCGGTGACAATTACTGCTAATTTGTCTATTAGATGCTAATTACTAGGCTAATTACTGTTTAATAATTAAACTAGTTAATTTTTAAAATATAAAAATTAACTAAGCAATTGCAGTATAATTTTAAAAGTAGAAGTTTAAAGCAACTGCCTGAATTTTAATTTTTGAAAATTTTATAATGAGCACAGTAAAGTATTTAGCAATGGCATTTATATTAGTTTCAAAGAATGGAATCTGAGACGGTAGCTCCAACAAATAAATTAACATAAAAATGGAACCTTATTTAAGTAAATATTTTAAATACTCAACTATGTTCTCATTAATATGTTAACGACTGTGTTATCCAATATTCGTTATGTCCTTCAAAAATAATGTTCTATGTGCAAGACAAAAAAATATTAGTGGGTATTGAATTTCCAAACAAAACAGCAGGCGTCCATATTCACCAATAGAAGCTTTAGTTTAAATATAAATTATTTTTCATAAAAAAAATATTGCACTAGGTATTTATTTTATTTTCGTAGTACAATATAAAATGAAACTCTATAAGTATGAAACATTCCTTTAATTTATCAGCTACTAATCAGAGGATTGGTGGTTCGAATCCGTGAAATGGACTTGACATAGAAAAGTAAAAAAGTAGTGATCTTGCGATCGGAGTTTGGCCAGCTTCGCTACAAAAATACTAGAAAGTCGTCCAGAATATCCAATAAATTATACTGGCGTGTATACGGGACTGGTGCACGATAAATCTGATCGGGGTCCAAAGTCCCGACGTCTATTGAAGGCGTTGGGTGCCAGTTCAGGTGTTTCCTCGTCATCTGACCATGGTTCTAAAATAACGAGGTGCGTGTATGAATGTGTGTGTGTGAATGTGTATGTGTTCCCGGGTCTTTCCTTCGAGATTGGCCCCGAACCGTCGTCAATAGCTCACTGTGCAGCTCTAGTAAGACGTTTTTTAACAAAACAAAACCAAACCTTTAATTTATCTATTTGCAAGCTGGTTGGGTGTCAAGTGGGGTAAGTCTAAAAATAGAGCTTCGAAGTAAAAATCACTTAAAGAGTACAACTAACGTTGGCTATAATGCACGGTTCTAAATAAGCAGGTGCACTGTACACCTATTTTTTTTGTAATTGCACCTTACTTTTTTTGGAAAAACGCCGATTTTAGTTATTATTCCAAAATACTCAAAAATCTTGATTAATGACTAATTTTATATTTATTGAAATTTAAAGTATTATTTATTTATTATAATTTCAATTAATTAAATTAATTATTAAAATTTATATTTAGTAAAAACAGCTGCATAATAAACTTTTCCGGAATTTCTTTGGGAATTGTTACTTTTTTTTATCACTAAATCTGAAATATCTTATCATCCCTTCAATACTTGATTTTTGTTTTAAAATAAATAATTAATTTGATTGAATAAAAAACATATTTTTAAATATATTTGAAATGAATAACATAAAAATGCATTTGTATGGCATATAAAATATTTGAAAGTTTTTGCATTGATTTTATGTTGCAAAAAATGTGTGGGACTGTTTATGCGTGTGGCTAACTTGACCGTTAAAAGCAAATATCTTTTTAAAAAAAACTTTTATTTTTCTTCCTTTTCGTTTTTTAACCGCAAAACATGCTTTTTCTTATGTATTTTTTTTTCACTGCGTGTCGCTTGAATATATCTGTATTGTATATTAATATCGGCGTTTTAATTAAAATATAAGCGATGCCTAATTGAAAATATCCAATACCAACAATATCGGAGTAAAATTGGTAAATATTTTTTATTTTCAAAACAGTTTCAATCATTTCCGTGCCAAGAGAAATAAGTTGGCAAGAAAAGGTTTCGTTGCCAGTTGATTTCTCAAAAAATAACTTGTAAATTTTAATTTCTGCTCTTTGAATTTTTTGTGCACCTAATAAATGTTTGTTTTTTTTACGCCTATTGAAGTTGCATCGGATGCCAGCTCAGATGATAACCTCGATATATGACCACGGTTCCAAAATACTAATTTTAAAATTTGGGTACAAAGATGTACCTGCTTTGACTACACCTGCTATGATCTTAAGGGGAATAACATGCAACTCATTATTGGGCACCTTATTCACATGATATTCACATCACGTGGTCAAATACTTTAGCTTTATATATGCCGTCTAGTTTCAAAACCAGTTTATCGTCATCCGACCATGGTTCAAAATTACGAGGTATTGTTCCCGGGTCTTTCCTTCGATGTAGGCCCCGCACCGGCGCCAATAGCCCACTGCGCAGCTCTAGTGAGAAGTTAATTAACCAAATCAATCAAAACCAGATTGACCAATTTTCATAAATTTTACAAAATACGCTTAAAAGGATTGGTTCTAAGCGTTTGACTTTGGGTTTCTGTGGCCGAGGAGTTAAAGACGTCAGCTGGGAATCAGAGGGTTCCTGGTTCGATCCTGTGCGAAGGACTTGACTAAGAAAAGTAAAAAAGTAGTGATCTTGTGATCGGAGGGTTGCCACCTTCACTACAACACACTAGGAATATCACCCAGAACATCCACAAAAATTATCGGCGTGTATACGGGGCATGTGCACGATAAATCTGATTGTTGTCCAAAGTCCCGACGTCTATTGAAGGCGTTGGGTGCCAGCTCAGGTGTTGCCCTCGTCATCTGACCATGGTTCAAAAATACGAGGCATCGTTCTCGGGTTTTTCCTTCGAGATTGACCCCGAACCGTCGCCAATAGCCCACTGTGCAGCTCTAGTGCGACGTATATTAACAAAACAAAAACCGATATATGATCACGGTTCCAAAATATGACACGTTAATTGGCTGTGTTAAGTATCTTTAACAAGGCATTCGGAAATTTTCTATATTTTTTACGAATGTAGCCCGCCTACAAATTTTATCTGTAATAATGACGTAATACGTCATTATTAAGGGTAAAAACCTTATAAGGATTAAAGGGAGAAAAACGTTCACTTTCATTTTTTAATCATTTTGACACGAAGTTTAATCGTATAGTTTGCGACAGCAGATCAATCTGCCGGTTTTAAACTTTAGTTTTTATGAAATGTTTTTTGAAGGTATAAGTTATTTAAGCATTCGACTTATTACGTTGTTGAAAATGGTATTTAAACACTGAACTTTTATTATTAAATAAAACTATCAGTTTACAGAATACATATAATATAATGGTTTTCGAAATACGTGTTTCAAGAATTGTGGTTTGTTGCAGTTTGAGTCAATAACTCATTTTTAATTCAAAACCCGCAATTAAAGAATTGTTTGTCAAATGTATGTAAGTGCATTTTACGTACTTGTGTATGACATTCTGAGTGATTGAGGCAAATCAAATCATTGCAAAGCGGAATCGTATAAACAAGTACCGAAAATGTGCATACGCAATATTCATTTTACATTTAAGGGGACGTAGTACCACTTTAACTTTTTTTTAACTTTTTGAATCAAACTTTTAATATACATTATATAAATATAAATTAAGAAAACAATATTTCTCTCAAAAATTCTATAATTGTTTGTATTTATGCTAAATTGTAACTTTTTCAATTTTTAAAGCTTTTTTTTAAACGCTACGGTTCTTTTTAAATATTTATATTTATTCTCCAAATTTTTTTCTCAGACACTTTAAATTATAATACATAAGTATTTGGCAGTAAAAGTTTGTAGACTATATATATTTGATTTTTAAATAAGTAGTTATTCATAATAACACTACATTTTTCCATAAAACTTTTTTTACTACTTTAGTTATTTAAAAAAAAACTGCATCTTATTCATGTAATTCGCATACCAATTTATAACAAACACATTGCTTACAATATGCTTAAAAAATTTTACATTTATTTATTTACAATACAGAAGCTTAGCATTTTGAAAAACTTAATATCAAGTAAACCAAATACTAAAAATAAACGATTTAAAGTGTTTTTTCCCTGAAAAAGAGTCATATCAATACAGAATAAAATCTCAAATAATACATTAGAAAACATAGATACTGTTCTAGAATTCTGCAAGCATATTTAGAAAATTCCAAACTATAATTTTTTTTTTTTTTTACTAAAATGTGAAATTTACATTTTTTTAGATAGTGGTTCACGTTACCCGAATATTTTAATTTAGTGTAAATAAGCTTATTAATATAAACATTGTTTTGAGCTGATATAAATAAACAGTATTTATAAATCAAACAAAAACCATCTACGAGCATCAAAGAAATTTCGGCCTAAACATTACTTCACCTAAGCGGTTGCCATGGTGATATCAATTCAATTGTTAGATTCATTCCATTCCAAAGCCTACCTGAACTTTTTCTTTTGTTCGCAAACTTTTATACAACGTTTTTCTGAAATTTTCAATACAACAATTACATTCGCAATTCGAAAAACAAATGTTTTTTTTAAACTTTCTCTAGATAAAAAGGTATTAGAAATAATAACTTAAATTGTATTTGATTTTTTACGCGGTTACGCAATTGGTAACAGGCTGTATTATATAGTCGCTGTATATTTTATGTGCCCTATTTTTCTTCATTGCTGTATGTAGTACCTTAAAACTGCATACAAAACGATATTAACTTAGAATACATATTACAATTATTTTTTTCAGATTAACAAAATTCTAAGAAGACATAATTGTGTTAGCACAATTGTTACGTATGTGTGACAATAATCATCAAAAATATCCAAAAGAATATTTAACTACTTAAAAAAATAGTACATTTTATTTTAATTTGACGACACAAAAATTATATTTATATGGAAAGTACCCGTAATTATCTTTTCTATTCAATAATAAGTTTTCGTATAAGGTTGTTAAAATAAGAAACTTTTAACTGTTTTTTCTCATAGAGGATTTTATGTTTTTTTAACTAGTTTAAATTTATATAAATTCAAACTTGATATAATAAGAAAACGGCACTAATAAGTTAATTTTGCTCATATTTTTCTTTACTTCTCCACAAACTGTTTTATGTAATCCCAAAGAAAGTTTATATTACACTTTCTAAAGAAACCTATTTCAGTGTATTTTTTTAAAAACTACAGTAATATATTTCGCAATTTTCAAACCTCGAAATTGTATGTGCTTCGCAAAACGTTTCATACGCAAAGTTAATAAATCCTCTCTTTTACGTTTTGTGAAATTAAAAAAAAAATTGTAAATATTTTGTTGAGTACTTAATTTTTTACTTTATTTTTTGTATTTCGAGATTTAATAACAAAAAAAATTATGAACACTAATAAAACTTTCAGTTCAACGTTGCAACATATATTAGTGCAAAACTGAGGTCCCAGCAACTTATACAATATTATGGTGCAATCAAGGTCGAACAAAAAATCCTTATCGGAAAAAAGCGTATGTTTCACCGAAAATTGATTCAAACTCTTTAACTGCAACCGAAATATTTACTTTCGCCACATCAAAAAACCGGGGATTCCCCTCCAAGAAAGACAACGACGAACAAAGGCCCCCGGTTGCCCAGTGAATAAAGGCGTTCATCTGGTAATAAGAAGATTGATAGTTCGAGCCCGTGCGATGGACTTGACAAAGGAAAGTAAAACAAAAGTAGTGATCTTGTTATCAGAGGGTTGCCAGTTTTGCTTCAAAAATACTAGAAAGTCGTCCAGAACATCCAACAAATTTAACTGGCATAAAATCATATTATATAATTTTAAAACTCGAATTTTGGTTTAAAGTTTCACCATAATATTGTGAAACGAAAATTCGAGTTTCGGTGTAACGTTTGACCATAAAATTGTGAAGCGAAAATTCGAGTTTCGGTGCAATGTTTGACCATAAAATTATGAACCGAAAATTCGAGTTTCAGTGCTACGTTTGACCATAAAATTGTGAAGCGGAAATTCGAATTTTGGGTTTAACGTTTGATCATAAAATTGTGAAGCGAAAATTCGAGTTTCGGTGCAACGTTTGACCATTAAATTGTGAAAAAAAGCACCATAAAATGGTGGTATTAAGCACCAAATGTTGGTTGGAGTTAAATGTGTACCAATTTTTGGTGAAAGGTCGTAATATTTTTTTAACAATGTACAGTCTATGTAACTGATTTATGATAAAAATATTTTATTAATTGAATTAATGATGTTTGTGTGATATTTGACTAATATTTAGCATTATATTATTTTCATTAAAAAAATAAATGCGAACTGGAAATTGTTTCTAAAAAAAGTATTTTAGTAGAAAACTTGAAACTATTGGTAATGTTCAATACTAAAATATTATTAACAAAATTGAAGATACTGAAATGTCGAAACATAACATTTTTCTAACATAATTTTTCATTGAATATTTTTTAACTTAATATTGATAAATGTATGTTGTGTTAGTTATGCAGAAATGTTAACTGTTTTAAAATAAATTGCTGACACATTTGCCAAAATCTACTTCAGAAGTGTTTATTTTAGTTTTTTATAGAATTATTACTAATATTAGAAAATAAAATAACATGTATGTGAATTTTGAATGCTAAGCAAAAATCGAAAAAACGTAAATTTATACCAGAAATGTAGAGATATTAACTATACATAATCTTCACAAATTTCGGCAAAAGTAAACATTTTATAAAATTATATTTTTTGTTATAACCTTCATTGCGAAACAGCAGAACAGCTTATTTGAGAAAACAGTTGGGGTATATCCCATGCATATCCATTATACTATCTCCACTGAAATAATTATTTTTATATTTTTGATAAAGCTTGTTTTAAACTAAATAGAAGAATTTTTAGAGCAACTATATCCCATTTAGATTGCGTCTCGTGTTTCTTTAAAACGACCGCAAAGAATAGACGATAACTGTTTATTATTTAAATAATACATTTTTACATTTGTAAAGGGGATTTGGGTAATGAGATAAATGAGCATTTTAAAATTAAATATAAAATTACACATTGTTAAATCTAAGTTTTAAAATTGTTCTCCTTTTTTAAAATACTTTATTAAATGGAAAGAATTTCAGCAAAAACATAAATTTCAGTGCGATTTAATTCAAGTCCAACTGCCGATTTGTTTAAAGAGAGGGGGGGCGGCGGCGTATGGGCACATAACGAACAAAACTTTTTTACTGTTATAAAAAAATAGTTCATTTTATTTTTAATTGAATTGCACCAAAATTATATTTCTACTTTAAGTACAACTAATTATACTTTGTGAATGAATATTAAGGTTTGGAACAGTATTGCCTGACTGCGTAACTGGGATCTGATTTTTCTTAGCGTTGACTATTTTTACTAATTGATTATACTTTAATTAATTCAACCGACCAATTAAAATATAGCAAATTTATTCGTTGCTGATTATTAAGGAGGAATTACGATTTTTTTTAACGCAATACGTCAATTAGTGTTTAAAACAACAAATAATGACAAACCTTATAATGCAACTAATAACAAATATATATTTATAAAACTAATAATGAAATTATGTTTTAGGTAACTGCAGAAAAAAACTTTGCTGAAACTTATGTACTTTATTAGTCATTGTTTTAAACCGCATCTAGCCAATTGTCTAAACTTTCATTTCAATTTTGATTTTGCCAAAATCCTAAAAACTTCACTTTAAAAGGTTTTAAATAAACAGTTTAATTCACTAAGAGTGACAAGTCGAGATTGAAAAATAATACCTTTAAAAAAAAATCCAAAACATTTCTTATAATATTAATCAAAATGCTGCCCCAAAACTAAAAAAAATTATTTTTATTCCATTACACAATATTGATTTTGTAAGTTTTGTTTGAGTTGCTATCAATATATATATATATATATATATATATATAATATGTATATTGTATTTATTTTAATAAAAACTTATTTTCAACGCAAAACGTTCGGTATATACGTGTGGAATGTATGTGAATATGCATAAACATTTCTTTATGCTTGCGTTTCGCACAAATAACTTGCTAAATTCTAACAAATGAAGCAACGAACAAATTGTGTTATTTATATATGTTTGGCATGTATCCGTGACACCAATCGCCCGTTAAAAAATTATTATAAAGTTTAAAACTGAACTTCCTACAGACACAAAACATTTATTACACTGTTTCAAAGATTTAGAGATATATGTCAAGACATAATTTGGGGATTTTCTGTTTTACATACAAGACGCATGTTTATAAAATTGCTGACAATTGAAAAAAATACGAAATATACAATCCTTAACACATAATCGAATTACTAAATGGGCGAAGAACATATGTAATATTTAAAAAAAAGTCGGTTAAGGACAGGGCGCACTGTGACGCAAGATCTAGATCATGAATACTCATGCTTATGCCCCCCCTCCCATTAGTTTATGAATACATTTGAAGCCCGCCCACATAGGTCAGGAGAGGGATAAACGGTCAACCTGGTTGATGCGGTCACCTTCCTGTACATGATGGTAAGTCATGTATTCCACAAACGTTTCCCCGTGGAGATATAGAGCAGAAGCGTCAACCATCCACGGGCGACACTCTCCCCCTCCCCCCACGCAGTAAAAAAATGAGAAGGGGTAATGTATTAACAGTCAGCCAATACGAAGCATCCTACTTTTCTCTACACGATAGTATGTAATTTACACATAGACTGATTCCACGATTAGATAGGTTAGTGGAATCGTATACTGCAGCCAAAGACGGCAGTCCCCCAGGTGTAAGAAATTAGAAGTTGATGAATAGACGTTATGAATAGAATTAGTTGACGCCGGCCACTAACCTCTAAACGATGGTATATCATTTATACCCATACGGAGATTCCATCTGGAGTTGTAAGGACTTTTGCAAATGTCGTTTTCGCTATTCGACTGCGTGGAACTTTTTATCCCTACCAAAGGGAAAAACTTATTCACGTCAAGTAAACATATATGTTTATACATACAGCCGGTTTATCGACATAATACAGCCTGTTTATCGACATAATACAGCCTGTTTATCAACATAATACAGCCTGTTTATCGTCATAATACAGCCTGTTTATCGACATAATACAGCCTGTTTATCGACATAATACAGCCTGTTTATCGACATAATACAGCCTGTTTATAGACATAATACAGCCTGTTTATCGACATAATACAGCCTGTTTATAGACATAATACAGCCTGTTTATCGACATAATACAGCCTGTTTATCGACATAATACAGCCTGTTTATAGACACTGACAACAACACTATAGACGCCTTACTAACATAGGTACTAGTACCATGAAGCAGGTATGCGACCGCAACCAAATGTCCAAATAAAAATGTTAAGGTAAAATATCTCAAAACTTATTTTTTTCTTATACACCTCCTTCATCCGCTTATCCTTTCAATTATCAGACAAAAAAATATAAAACTAATATTTAATAATAAAAAAAAAAGTCATATACTAGAGAGTGTTGATTCAAATAAAAGTTAATCAGTTATCAATCAGCATTAATCATTTATAAGTCGCATATGTAATACTGACGAACATTGCCAAATCATTTTTTTTTTCAATAACCTTTTATACAAACGTAATATCCCTAGAGGGATAAACTGAATAATATAAATTGTTTATTTTAAGAAGACAGATTTGCTATATTTCCCGTAATAACGAAAAAAAACTTCGGATTTCCTAATCAAACATTATTTGCTGTTTACGCACTACTTTTTTTATAACGCTCAGTAGTAGAAAATTAATCTAATTAATTAAACATTCCAAATATCAAATATATAATAGAAAATAAAAACGCTTTGTAAATAAAGATAATTGCAAGGCTGCTTCACCGCAGAGTATATACAACCGTAGTAAAACAGTTTTTACAGATCGTTTTTCTCGCTTACCCTTAGAGACCGAAACGAAGTTCGCTTTATAAAATAATTAAAAAGAATAAATATCAACAGAGGGGAAAACAAGAAAAATAAACAAATAAACTATGAAAGCAATTAAAAATATAATTCTCTTACTTAAAGAAATTAAATTCAAATCAAGTAAAACTAATAAGCATGTTATGAAGTGTTTAATTATAGCAATTATTTTTTTATAAAAAATCATACATTTGGTCTTCGCTAAATGTGTACATTCGTAGTAAAACAACTTCTACAGAACGGGTTTCTCATTTTTTTCCCGTTCCTAAAAAGTGTCAGATCAGTAAAGTTTTTTTTTCTCAACAAAAAAAAAATAATAAAAAAAACTGACATCAAAGAAATAAAATTAAAATTAAGTAAAACTGATATGCATTTTAAGGAGTGTTTAATTATAGCAATTATTTTTAATAAAAAAAATCCTACATTTGGGCTTCCCCGTATAGTGTGTACATTCGTAGTAAAATAACTTCTACACAATGGGTTTCCCGTTTTTCTCTTTCCGAAAAAGTGTCAGATCAATAAATTTTTTTCTCTACAAATAAAAAAAAACTCGCATCAAAGATATTTAATTTAAATCAAGTAAAACGAATAAGCATTTTAGGAAGTGTTTAATTATAGCAATTATTTTTAATAAAAAAAAATCATACATTTTGGGCTTCTCCGCATAGTATTTACATTCGTAGTAAAGCAACTTCTACAGAACGGGTTTCCCTTTCCGAAAAAGTGTCAGATCAATACAGTTTTTTCTTCACAAATAAAAAAAATCACATCTAAGGAATAAAAGTAAAATCATGCAAAACTAATAAGCATTTTAGGAAGTGTTTAATTATAGCAATTATTTATATATAAAAATTCCCACATTTGGGCTTCTCCGCATAGTGTGTACATTCGTAGTAAAACAACTTCTACAGAACGGGTTTCTTATTTTTTTTCCTTTCCTAAAGAGTGTCAGATCAATAAAGTTTTTTTGTCTACAAATAAAAAATATAATAATAAAAATCACATCTAAGAAATAAAAGTAAAATCAGGTAAAACTAATAAGCATTTTATGAAGTGTTTAATTATAGCAATTATTTATATATAAAAATTCCCACATTTGGGCTTTTCCGCATAGTGTGTACATTCGCAGTAAAACAACTTCTACAGAACGGGTTTCTTATTTTTTTTTCCTTTCCTAAAGAGTGTCAGATCAATAAAGTTTTTTTCTCTACAAATAAAAAATATAATTAAAAAAATCACATCTAAGAAATAAAAGTAAAATCAGGTAAAACTAATAAGCATTTTATGAAGTGTTTAATTATAGCAATTATTTATATATAAAAATTCCCACATTTGGGCTTCTCCGCATAGTGTGTACATTCGTAGTAAAACAACTTCTACAGAACGGGTTTCTTATTTTTTTTTCCTTTCCTAAAGAGTGTCAGATCAATAAAGTTTTTTTCTCTACAAATAAAAAATATAATTAAAAAAATCACATCTAAGAAATAAAAGTAAAATCAGGTAAAACTAATAAGCATTTTATGAAGTGTTTAATTATAGCAATTATTTATATATAAAAATTCCCACATTTGGGCTTTTCCGCATAGTGTGTACATTCGCAGTAAAACAACTTCTACAGAACGGGTTTCTCATTTTTCCCTTCCCTAAAAAGTGTCAGATCAATAAAGTTTTTTTCTTCACAAATAAAAAAAATAAGAAAAAAACTCACATCAAATTTTTGAATGAGGATAAACGTCAATTGCATCGTTTATTTCAAGCTAAGTGCACTTTTTTTAATTTTGCGGAAAACAAAGAAAAATATTTTATATTTGATATTAATATACAATTTGGCTTTAAAATTTTTAGAGTATTAGTTAACATTATCGTACTCTATCAATCCAGCCAGAAAATATCGTTCTGGAACATGGCAATGGGCATATGAATACCAAAATTAGAACCGAATGAGTTGAGACTACTAGAAGTTAATCAGAATACATTATTTCGGATTTTTGTTTCGCCAAAAGCGAACACGACGAAACGATTATCAAAATTGACGAATATAAACATTGACGATCGCAGAATTCCTCAAAAATGGTATCGTTATTTCTGACAGCGCAAAACCGTTCCGCCGAAGTTGTTCCGTTAATAATGATGACATAAAACAGACTATAAAAGAATGGCCAGAAAGACTCGATGAGTTCAAAAGCATTTGGGTACAATGCACCCATTCAAAATAGACGCTAATGTTCCGATTACACGGGACACCACTTTACGTCGCTCTTTGTTTTGACTGGACCTACGAAGTCGAAATTCGCGTGCTAAAAATGTAATATTGATTAGGAACTGTTAACTAACTGTATTTGACTGTAAGGATTGCGATTATATGCAGCACGACAGGAAAGAGGGGGGGAAAAGTATATTGCACAATAAAAGGTTTTTTAATGGACTAGTACTTTAATGTTGTAAGTACATTTGTGTAATCGTTGGGCAAGCAATCAGTTAAAATGCAGAAATGCAAACGTTTGATTTTGTTGGTATAAAAATAGGAAATGGGGTTTCACAATGGCAGGAGTTGAATTATGTAGGAAACTATACGCATGCATCGCATGATTTATTGATCAACATGGAAAGTTACTTTCATGTTTGTGTTTTGTACAATTGCGTTGATTTATTAAAATTTGATTTATATAAACTTCAAAGAAACCGATCTAATTAATTGTAAAATATATGATTTAAAATACTACCACACCATTTGAATTGTGTTCAAACTGTAGCCAGATACAATTAAATAAATTACAATTATTATTTTCAATAATCTATTCATATCGTATTTAGCATGATAAATATATACTAAAAAAATACGATGTCTAATATTTTAAAATAAAGTTTTTTTTTTAAATGAAATAAACGTATTTGAACGCAACGTTGTTTTGTTGCAAATATATAAATGAATAATTAGTGTGTATTAATATGAAGTTGTTAAAAACTAGCTCATTTGATAAATTAAAACTAAAATTGATTTTTTTATTAGTGAGCAAGTAAAAGAAGTTTGTAAATTTAAAATAAATTCCTTCTTTAGTAGTTTTAAATACGAAACTTTCACCGTTTAGTATACAAAAGTGTATTATTCGAGAATTTGATATAAATATATTATTCGAATCCTCAAATGGTAATCCGTAAAATATCTAATAGTTGCAGATGAAAAAAAATATTTATTAAGACAAAACTGGGGATTGTCTTTTCTATTAGATATAATAACGCTGCAAACATTCAAATGACTCTTCTAAAATTTTAGTGAAATGCTACAACATATGTGCTTTGATATATTTGCTTCATAATATGTAGAAATAAACGAAGTATAAATATTAAAAGAAAATTTAAATATTAAATTTTGAAACTGCATTACAAGTAGACTATTAACGTTATCACAAATTTATTTTAACAAATCATGCAACGAATCCTATGTACATTGAATTTATATACCCAAGGTATGAAAGAGTTTCACCCAATAGTGTCTACACATGCAAAATACACTTCACTTTTTTTAAGTTACATTTAAAATGTATTCAAAGCTGTTCCACTTACCTTGGTATACTGATAACAGAAATAACGTTGAAAACAGCACAAATTTCTTAAACGCCATTAAATAAATTTTCAATTATCCATTCTTTATGTAAGGTAACTTCAGGCTTCCTCTTCTGATAGATCCACTATTTCAGAGCGGTAGTTTGTGATATTCCTTAATACTGTATGTCAAACACACATTGAAGTTTAACACAAACGGCACTGATGTTCAGCACACAATCAAATTATCCGAAGTTTCATGAAAGAAGTGCAAACATTTTCACAAATAATTTTAATCTCAAATTTAATAAAAGTGGTATAATAGTCTCGAATGTATTCTTTGCGCAAGCGACGATTATAGTATATAGTCTGCAATATAAATTATTTTCAAAACTTTTCTTAAAAACTCTTGACGAGTTTAAGATATGTTTTAATATTAACGTATCGAATAATTTTTCCTTAAGAAATCTCAATTTCGGGAGTGTATAAAAATATTTCAAAAAATCTCGAAATTGCTTAATTAATATAAATACAACAGTTCCTCTTTAATGATACCAAGCAAACAACAGTAGTCATTTTACTGTCAGTATAAATCAATTGCTAAAAAGAAAATCCAAAAAGAAAATTTTGTCCAATGAAATCCAGTTCGCCGTAAATCCCGAATTTTTCACCACCCCCGCGAAGTTAATCCCATTCTCATAATTAAATCCGAGATTTAAAACCAAAATTTCCGAAACTTTACAAAAACCAAACACTCTTTCCAGGCGCTTGTCTAGAAAATGCAGCCGGTGCAAATACTCCAAAAGAAAAACAGCCGGTCGGTTCCGAGCTCAAAATCGATGAGAAACTTTTTCCACCTATTTCCAAGTCCGCGCCAAAAGCACCGAAATATCCGTTCTTGGTCCCAAGAACTGTTGTGGTCCTCATTCTCGGCCCGAGTTCGCGGATTTTTCGAGATGCGCGCCCCGCGTCTGCGCACGTCTGTAGTCGTAGACAGTAGTTTTGATCTGGTGACGTCACGGGTGAAGTCACAGTGACATCTGTCGGGCGTTCGAGGAACCAGGAGGTTGTGAAAAATGGTGTGAAGTAAGCGTGGGATCGTAAAAAAAAATCTAATTTAATGGGTCTGTTGTAAAGATTGATGTCGCTGATAAGAATACGATATCAGGAATCGTTTGTTCTGCTGCGAAAAAGGTACAAAAAAAAGTTCGACGTGTGACTATATATTACAACACTTTTTGAACTGTTACTATATTTATAACCAATAACAATTAATATAAATTAAATATAAAACAAATAAAAAAATTTATATGCGTGTAAAATTATTTTTTAATAATTGAACTAATGTATAGGATGGAATTAAACAAAACAAAATAGACTGCATATACTGTAAATTTGTTAATAATAAAAAAATATACTTATGTTTTGTCTAATCAAAATGGTCCATGTATTTTTGTAATCTGGAATCAAGCAAAGATGCCATGGATCTTATTTTTTGTTGAATTACTGATTTGTTTATTTGTTTGGTTTATGCTTTCTAATAAAATAAAAATGATTATTCATAGAACATGCAACTTTTTTTCCGAAAGAACGCAGGTTTCAATCACCAGTAAGTCTGAGTTGGCGCAGAAAAAAAGTTTAAAAATTAAAACTATAAAATTTTTACAGTCATTTTTTACAAAAATATTTCGGAAAGACATTGGCCTGGAAATTTTATCATTAACTGAAATTCTGCATAGATATAAATTAAGGATTTTGTTATTACATTTGCACATTTTCTTAAAATATATGATACAATAGTTAAAACTACTTTTATTTATTTAGTGTCGTAGATAAGATAAAATAGATTTTTAGGTTTTGGAGGATAGAAATGTATGACATAAAAATATGTCAGCATAGAGCATCCATAAAATGTTATAGAATGAATTTACCTACTTATAATTACACTTTATTTTAAAAACTACCATTTTTTACGTACTTTGGTTCTAGTTTATCTTAAATGAAAATAACTTAATATGTTATTACATATTTCAATTTTATTACTTGTTATATGTGTGCTTTGGTAGAAAAACGTCCAATGTCTCAAATGATCGATTTCGGTGTATTGTTACCTATTATTTGAAAATAACGGAAAGAAATAAAAGTTATAAGGCAAATCCCATCGTTTCATTTTAGTACCATTTCCAAAAGGAAAATTACAATAGTGAACTAGTAATTGGCAAAGTAATTGATGGGCATAATTCAAAATCGGTTATTTCCGACATAAAGTCTTTTTTCAAAAAGAAACAGATATATCGAAAATGTATAGGGAAATGACATTACTCAATTAATTTATAATAATAAATGTATAAAAATAACGCAAATATCATCAAAAATAAATGCATATGTTGAGTAAATATGCATAAAGGGGAAAATTTAAAACTTAAAACCATATTTGATGAATGAACCTTAAAAAATATCTATTTTTAACCGACTGAACAACGCGCCAACCAAAACTCCAAAATAAAACCGCCAGAAACTTTAAATTAAAACCGCCAAATCGCGCGCCACGGAGAGATGTTATTAATTCGACTGTTATATATTTTTGTAATGTATGTTCACGCAATATTTCGGTTCTAATACAGATATTTAGACAATTAGTTCTTGTTGAATAGGGAATGCTTCACTTGGGAGCCATATGAAAAAAAAATCCGGTTATACGGCATTTAACTTTCCGGAATGTTCAATTAACCGGACCGTTTGAAACAGAATATTGTCCGATTTCGCAAATTATTTTTTTGTTGGATAAAGTAAAATTCACTTAGGCAAATTCTGCAAAAAAATCATTTGTTATCCGGCAGTTATATATCCGGAAATGTCAATTAACCGGAGTTTTTTTTAAAAATTTATCCGATTTCAAATTATTTTCATTGTTTAACGGAAGTTGTAAAATAATGACATTTCGCTTAACCAGCATGTATTGGCATGGATAGGGATTGTTTTACAATATATATTGTTGAGACAAAGTTGAACACAAGTTGCTATTTGAATTTGTTGGTGAATAATATTAGGAGGCAAACCCCCTGCTAAAAATTAAAAACTAAAAAGGGAAAAATAAAATTTTTAAAAAAATGAAAACTGACTTTTAAGAAATTGCGCTGAAAAGTAAAAAATCATTTTTAATTTTACGACCAAGTTGAAAAAATTGAATTATTCAATATTAATGTTATACTTATTACAACTTTTTTAAGTTGGTGCCAATTTACAAAAATCATACATAGATTTTGGCACCGATTTAAAAAATTTGCATAAAAATGATATTAAATATTTCAATTTTTTCAACTTAATCGTAAAATTTAAAATGATTTTTTTACTTTTCAATACATTTTCTTAAAAGTCGATTTCCTTTTTTTTTTTTTTTTAAAGAAGATTATTTTATAAGAAATATCCTTCTCCTTTTCAAGAAACAAATATTCTAAATAATAGTATTTATCATTTTCTAACTACACATTTAACAGATTTTGCATCACTATTGAATAATCAAGTCAAATTATAAATTCACAATAGAAATATGTTGTTTGCGAAACAACAAAAATACATATATAAATTTAATTACGATAAAAATATATCTAAACTCAATTTATTTTCCATAAAAATATAATTAACTCAATTTATTTTGCATAAAAATATAATTAAACTCAATTTTATTTTCATAAAAAAATAATCGTTTAAATACAAAAAAAACTATTTGAAAGCAATTTCAATCGCCAAAAAAACATGAAATAAAAGTCAAAAATCAATCTTTTTTATAATATGCTTTAAGGCTATTAGCGTTTCGCTCATTTAATTATTCATAAAGAAATATCCATTACTATGGTTCAAAAAACTCAATTTATAAAAAGTTTAATCAAATACAATTTTTGCGGAAGGATCCAAAGTCATATCCAAAAACGAAGTTATTATTGACTATATTATTTGGCAATAAGAAATGTCATAAAAGAGACAACTTCGACCAAATACTTTATATTAATGTGTCGTTTCTGTAATCTCTTCCATTGAAAAGCACGCACAATAAAAACCACCGGTACGAAAACATTTTTAAAGCATGAATACATCCACACTTCGTTTAATTCACATATATCGCTCTTTATTCGATATATATTTCTTTTGAAAGAGGAGTTTGAAAAAAAAACTGAACTCGCAATTGGATTACAGATAAACATCAAAGTAAATTTACTCGATTTTGAAAGAAAAAAAAACTTTTTAACCGCTAGAGCATCACATATATCGGCACGAATAATGTCATCTGAAGAGTATTTCTTTTGAGTGATATGCCTTTTTTATCAATTGGAAAAATGCGAATTTATCAGTTAAATATAATTTTTTGTCGGGTGTTTTTTGGTCTTTTAATTAGGAGTGAAATATGTTAGCATTTTTATGAGCCATACTTTAAAGAGTTTAAAAGAAGAATTTTGTTTATTAAAATGATTTTACGTGTTTTTTGTGGGTTTTATTGATATTAATTATTTTTTTTTATAGTTAAACGACGAATAGATTTTTGAAAAGCTTATTTTTATTTCAATATGCAGTTTTCTCATTAATTCAAAGATATTTTAGTTCATAAGAAATATTTTTTTATCGGTTAATTGGATCGTGTTATACAACAACCGTTTAACCCATATATATAAAAAAAATTAAATTAAATATAATCGTCAGATTTCACTTTCTATACTTAAAAAAAATAGTAGCGACACTGATATATAGCTTCGACAATGGGTATTCCACCACTGTTCAGAGCCTTATCCGTTAAGCTACTAGGGCGACGTGAAGAATTCATAAATAGAAGTAATGTTATAAAGGTGTGCCAAAAAAATGGGATGTAAGATAATTGAATTGTAATAACACAATTTCTATTTAAGCAATCGACATTAAATAAATGAGGAAACCATCTTCTGAGCAACTATTTCAAGTATGTCAGGCCGCTTTGTTGAGATGGCTTGAACAGAAGCTAAGATGAGCAATATTAAATCACACTGCTCACTTTTGCGGAAGTACGATTACATAAATTTGAGTATTTTTATCTTTTATTTTCGATGCAATTGTTCAAATAAAAATTAGTACGTTCATGTACTAATTTTTAAGCACCTTTTTTACAGTGTATAGTCCACGTTACGGTGCGTTTTTCTGTACATGCATATTATTATTTTTTTTTAATTGTAATTCATTGTAAAGAGACAGCATATTGTACCTTCCAAAATTGAATTTAAAAATATTTCTAAATTAAATAGTTTTATGAATTTAAAAAACTGTGTGCATTATTAGGAAAAAAAACTGGAGATCTTTGATATCACTTCCCTGATCGTTTGAGGGTTAATACAAACTAAAAGCGTAAACAAACTAAATCATCAAAATAAAGACATATAATTATATTTTATAGAAAATCTTAGTAAATAACAAATCAATATATCATAAAAAGTACAAAAATATAATTTGGAGTCACAACTCTTTCAAAAAAAGTTTGTGGTGTTCGTTAAAAGTTCTGATTTAACGAATCTTATTTTAAAGTATCATTCGTGCGTGTCTTAGTGTATGTTCGAGAACATTATACATAAAATAACTATTAAATTTGGTATATTATTTATGTGACATCAAAAAAATTTTAAAAATCCATAAATCCAAAAAAAACGTGCTTTGTTCAATTTTGGTACTTTACGAATTTATCAAAAATGACTATTTTTCCAATATCTATCAGCGAACTATTTTTCGTCGTAATACGTTTTCTAGTTAATGGGCAAACTCATCTAATACACAGTCAAAATAAACCGGGATACTAAAAGTGCGTCTCTGTTTACTCTAATTATCTCCAATATTTATTATTTTATTATACTATTTTTCGTCGTAATACGTTTTCTAGTTAATGGGCAAACTCATCTAATACACAGTCAAAATAAACCGGGATACTAAAAGTGCGTCTCTGTTTACTCTAATTATCTCCAATATTTATTATTTTATTATACTATTTTTCGTCGTAATACGTTTTCTAGTTAATGGGCAAACTCATCTAATACACAGTCAAAATAAACTGGGATACTAAAAGTGCGTCTCTGTTTACTCTAATTATCTCCAATATTTATTATTTTATTATACTATTTTTCGTCGTAATACGTTTTCTAGTTAATGGGCAAACTCATCTAATACACAGTCAAAATAAACCGGGATACTAAAAGTGCGTCTCTGTTTACTCTAATTATCTCCAATATTTATTATTTTATTATACTATTTTTCGTCGTAATACGTTTTCTAGTTAATGGGCAAACTCATCTAATACACAGTCAAAATAAACCGGGATACTAAAAGTGCGTCTCTGTTTACTCTAATTATCTCCAATATTTATTATTTTATTATACTATTTTTCGTCGTAATACGTTTTCTAGTTAATGGGCAAACTCATCTAATACACAGTCAAAATAAACCGGGATACTAAAAGTGCGTCTCTGTTTACTCTAATTATCTCCAATATTTATTATTTTATTATACTATTTTTCGTCGTAATACGTTTTCTAGTTAATGGGCAAACTCATCTAATACACAGTCAAAATAAACCGGGATACTAAAAGTGCGTCTCTGTTTACTCTAATTATCTCCAATATTTATTATTTTATTATACTATTTTTCGTCGTAATACGTTTTCTAGTTAATGGGAAAACTCATCTAATACACAGACAAAATAAACCGGGATACTAAAAGTGCGTCTCTGTTTACTCTAATTATCTCCAATATTTATGTATTGTTTAAAGTATATTTCCATTATTGTTGCATGAAACGTATTTAGGTTAATATTTGTCTAAACATAATTATAGGTTATTGCAACTCTCTCAAATATAGTTTTAAAAATATTCATATGTAGATTTGTAATGTTTGGTATAAAGGAAATATTTAAATTTTAAAAGCTATGTTCTAACATTTCTCTAATGTGCATCATAATTAATTTAAATGCTAACTTAATGATGCATTTTGAAAATGAGTCCTATTTAATGGGGTTGCCCAATATTAAGTGGAATTTCATTCCCCTCAAAACTATACCCATTGTAAGTCGCATACTTTAAACACTATAGCAGAACTTACGATAGTTTGCAGCCAACCCACCCCTATGTTCGATTTTTAAGAATAAGGATTATATGTACAACTTATAGAATAATTCAACTTTACTCATCATATACTTTTCTATTGCTTACATTTAATTTTTCATAATGTTTTACAATTTACATTATTCAAATCACATATAAATGAATATAATTGTCACAAGTCAATGTAGATTGGATGAACTTTTGATGTACGTGTTTTAAATAGTTTTGACGCTAGTGCCATCAGAGATAACGACGCATGCGCTGTCATGTTTTTATGTAATAAACCATACTTTTTACATTCATATAGAATTGTATTTGGGTGCTTTTTATTAAACATGAAATAGTGGACATATTTATAAAATTTTTATTTTAAATTTTCAACTTCGATATTATAAGAGACTTTTAGTAGGCCATACAACAAGTAAAAAAATTATTAAAAACAAGACCAGACATACATGTAACTATATCGATAATACAGTTGACTATGCAGTCGTTGTATAGAGAAAACTAAAAAAATTAAAAGTGTGATAACAACATTTAATTAACGAAATATACCAAATGCAAATATTTAATGCGTTATATTTAACCATTTTTTTTTAAACGTTCACTTAAAAATATTTAAAAAGTATTGGAAACTATGCTTACATAAAAAAATATTTTTGTGTTGCTATTATTTTTTTTAATAAAAAGAGTTTGCCATTGAGTATAAAAAAACAATGATCGAAATTGAAAATATTCTGAGCAGAAAAGAAACATTTTGAAAACAACAAAATATTAATTCTGTAACGATAATATCCACACATTATAAAACGTTATAATTTTTTTTTCATTTAAATGTGTTTGTGCTAGTAAACAAATGATTGCCGTTTGTTTCAAAATGTTGTTTATTAAAGCAACAAAAATTAAACTAATTATAGCAGCAAAGCTACTACGAGTGCTGGTTAAAATAATAATACAAATAGAGAATATTCTCTCTAATACAAATTGTCACGTTTCCATTCTATTCATGTTTACCAGCTACGTTTAAACAAATACTCAATAATTAACTAAAGAGTAGTTGTTTTAAATTTATTATTTTTTTTATTTCGGGATTACAATGCATTTTCATACGGCAATGCCAAATATTTGTCGCATGTTTAAAACAAAAGTATACATTTAGTTCCTATTTTTTATTTATCTTTATCTTCCTTTGAGGTATCAAATGAAAGATAATTTCCCGGATCACGGACACATCTTAAGTTCAATTTTAAATATATCAACGGTTTGTTTAAAAAATATGTTTAAATTGTGCAAAAAGAAACAATTAAAAAAATATTTCTAAGCTAGCTAGAACGTTCTATCGCGGCATCGTCGGTAGCACTCTGGACTCCAGAGCAATAGGTCCTAATAAGGATACCTTATAAGGACACACACACACACACACATATATATATATATATATATATATATATATATATATATATATATATATATAATCGGTTATTACGCATATTTATTAAAAATAGAATTATTTAGGGTACATAACTTAATTACTTTATCCGATGCAAAGTTGATATTTGTATCTGTTACCGGCAATGTATGAATAACAAGCATCCTTAATAAAAAAATCAATGTATTAAAAAGTCGTCTGCAAACCAAATTAAAAGTTCTGGAAATATTGCAAATATTCCGGAACCAAAACCGGAAATAAACCAAAATTTTTACTAGTAAAATTTTATTTCGAATGTAGCAAATAATAAAATGTCGATATTTCAAAATGGCTGATAATAGTTTTTTTTTATGAAAGACTTTTGCAATAGCAGTCCCTTAACAATCAAATGTACTGAGTTTTTAAAAATAAAAAGCTGTTATTTATTTTATTTTATTCAAGTTACCCCTTTGACTAAAAAAAATTAATAATGTATTTTTTCAGAAGAGATTCTATGATTCCAACAAAATACCCATTTACCCCATCTGTGGGTGAAAAAGAATATAAAGAAACATAATTTTTTTTTATAATATGTAACTTATTTAAAGATGATATCAAGAAACATATTTCATAAATATAGCAAAATAAAAGTTATATGTTAACAACTTTTAAAAAGTAAAAAATATTTTTGAATAAGAAATTGACACTTATCTTACATATTTTACCCCACTTTTATCTATATCATATTTGATTCTTCTAGGATACTTTAAAATATTCATCCTGTACTCTAAATTATTATAAATAATTTGTTTTAGAAGTAAATGTTTGGTTAAATACATAACATATACATTGCGTTGCTACATACAAACTGATTAAAAGTTAGATTAAATGGAAAATCTTATTGCACACGACAGGAAAAGTTTTGTTTATTCTTTACCAGGAAATGGATTTATGTTTGGGTTAATTACAAACGAGATAGCAAAAATCTTCAGGGATAAATGCAATTTGGGGAAATCAATTTTATTATACATTCTGGAGATAACAATTTTGAAATCCCATTAATAAGAAAATTTTCTGAAAATGTTTTAATTAAAAATTAGATCAATATATTTCCTCGACATGGGGATTGATTAGCATAACGAGCATTTTAGCAATACTAAGCTGATAAATCCGATTGCGTCTGATCTTCTGATATTTTTTTTTAATTTTTGATTTATTAATTTATCGTAACTCAAAAAAAATATAGTAAAATACTGCATCAAAAATCATGATTAGTTAAATGATAGTTAAATAGTTTATTTTAAATTTATTTAAATGATTTGATACTTTCTGAGCAAGAATATTATTATGCGTGTTTTTTAAATTAATAAACACAATTGAGACATTTCGATTTACAGTAGACATTACAGTCATAAAATAATTTAAAGATTGTGTCAGTACTCGTTACTGATAGAAAGTACATTCTATCTCGTATATTTATTAAGTATTTTATTTATTAAGTATATCGTAACTCAAAATAAAATATATTAAAATACTACATCAAAAATCATGATTAGTTAAATGATAGTTAAATAGTTTATTTTAAATTTATTTAAATGATTTGATACTTTCTGAGCAAGATTATTATTATGTGTGTTTTTTAAATTAATAAACACAATTGAGACATTTCGATTTACTGTAGACATTACAATCATAAAATAATTTAAAGATTTTGTCAGTATTCGTTACTGATAGAAAGTACATTCTATCTCGTATAAAAGTTGTTGTTTTTGCGAATATTTTTTATTGTACCAACCGCCCTGATAGAAAGAAGAAAAAGTCTTTATTTGATCATAAAAACGAGACTTACTGGCAGTACGTTCCGTCCTTGAGGAAGGCCGTTGAACGATCTATTATTATAATAAAATTTTAAAAGTGAGATGTAAAAAGTATCCTACTAGTTGAATTAAATTCAATCTATTTAGACACATTAATTATTATTTACAAAAAAGTATAAAAAGTTACAACATTTGATTGCAAATACAATTTTTTTGTGATTTTCCCTTTTCATCATCAAATACAACAACGACATATTTTGGTTAAAATGTCAAAAAATATTTTTAATTAATATTATCTTTCCTATCATTACCAAAATATAATCATCGAGTGTTTATATTAATTCTTCGATTTTAAACTGCTTTTCCTGTATTTTTCCAGTAAAATATCTGCTTTACTCATCACTTTGGAGTGTTACATTACATGTCTATGTTCGCAACAACGACAAACTATTTTATATTTCAATATAAACATATGATGTTGTGTAGTATTGAAATTAACTATAATCATTACCTATAATAAAAATGAAAAATAACCCAAAATGAAAAAAAATCTGACATATCGATTTTTCTTTTGCGTTGAACTAGTCGAGTTCTCGTTTCTAACGCTCTCCAGCCCATATATTATGATTATATTATGTAAAACTGTCGATTATGCTAAAGTATAAAACTTAAAAAAAAAACTTAATATAAGGTAAATCTGAGTTCCTTGTCCCGAAGAGCTATCACTCAATCATCTAAATGTGTACCTCTATGGCAGCGAAATAACTACAAATGAATTTAAAACATCTCAGATGGGAATAGGACAATAAACACAGGACGGACAAAATTTACACTATTTACAGAAAGCATACATTAAGGGAGAGTAAACAAAAATTCAGAACAATAAATTTGTTCTCCGATTAAATATGTGTTTCAAAACAAATAAATTTTGTTTTCCGATATAAAAACAAAACAAAATTAAATAAAGTTTTAAATAGCCCAAATAATCGATTGATGGAGTTCCTAGGTTCGGGTTACTGGGCCTGCAAAAAGTGTGAACTCAGCTTTTTTTACCCAGATCATCGTAAATTTAAAGTAACAAATTATTAGAGTAAGAAAGATCCCCACACCGCACCATCGGATCGGCTGTCCCCTCTCCTCAAGAGAGAACCTTTCTCCAAGTAGGCAATAGCCAAATTGCAGCCGAAGGGAGCCAGGTTTACCATATTCTCAAAGAAGAAAACAATCGTTTATCGCCCAGGCAAAAGGTTGCCATGGGCCGCAATTGGAACTTTCCGTCCGAGTACAAATGCATTCTGGGAGTTTTAAGAATTGACATTGAGTTGAGAAATTTTAAATTATTTAGACAACTAGTAGATTTGGTTTATCAAGGGGGACCCGAGCCCTAAATCCTAATTTGTTTATTAATGATTTCAGAAATACCATTTTTTTATACTATTATAACATCTTTTTCTGAACAATAATCAAACAAAAATATATTTTTAAAATTTATTTTTGTTATTTTTTTGCGTTTTTCAAGTTTAAAAAGATTTTTTTTTAAAAACACTACTCCTCTTTCAATGTTTAATGTTTTTAATATTTTTTAATTGATTATATAACGTCAATGTATATACTACAAACGTATTAATCGACTTTTGTAGATTTGTGTTTTAATTATCTTCAAAAACTTATTTTAAGTTCACAACCCACAAAATATTCAAATTTTTAAGTTTAATAATTTGTAAAAAAATATTTTATAACTTAATTTATAAAAGGTATACATACGTTTCTTAAACAAATATTAGAGCTTCAAAAACTATTAACTGTTTAATTTTAAGTTAATTATTTACAAAGTCTTAACATTTCAAACGTGGCCAAAATGTAAAAATATTTCGAGTAAATGACGATTGTTGCAGACGAAAATTATGTACACAGATGATAAATGGTATGTAAACATCTAAAAAAACATTTGTTCTGTTTCTTTTACTGTTAACAAATTTTGTTTACACCGTCTTAAGGACGTTTAGCATCGCTTTATAAAGAAACAAAATTAGCATTTTTTCCGGATTTTGGGGCACGTATCCCCCAGGGAAAGGACAATATGTACAATTTGAGTACCAGAAAAGGACATTTTTATGTTCGGAATTTGCTGGACACAAACTAAAGTATATAAAGGCATTTTTCCCATAAGTAAAAATGCAATGAATTGGTAAAGAAGATGATTGGAAGTAGGCTAGGATTTGAAGTAATAAGTTATAGTAATTGAATTGCCTGGTACAGGCGCTGGTGTTTTCTGACTACTGTAAATAAAACATAATTGTTATACCATCGTGGAAGATTCACTGCTGTATTACAGACTGTGATTTATATTATTCTTATGTGTTGCAAGATATCCATATACAGTTGTATCTGAACCTACTCGTTTATTTAGTGTAATAGCATCGTAAATGAACAATGATTTATTCTACTGCAAGTAACCGTACTTTCGCAAAAAGTAGCGATGTTACAAAATATCGCTAATATCAGTTTTCTTTTTTAATATAAGTCCTGGTAGTGTAATGTATAAAGCCTGGAGTATGGTGCTGAGGATTATGGGATCAAAACCGTTAAAACTTGCTTTAATTGTTCAAATATTTTGATATTTCTGTATGTCTATTAATTGAACACGATTTATGCTGTATTATATGTCAGCGACAAAATTCAAATAAAATAATCTTTCTTAAAAAAAAAAAAAAAAAAAAAAAACTTTAAGAAAATGCGCTGAAAAGTAACAAATAATTTTTAATTTTACGAACGAGTTGAAAAAATGTAATTATTTAATATCAATTTTATACTTAGTACAACTTTTGGAAACCGGCGCCAAAATTTAGGTATGATTTTTGTAAAGTGGCACCAACTTCAAAAAGTTGTAATAAGTATAAAATTGATATTAAATAATTCAATTTTTTCAACTCGTTCGTAAAATTAAAAATTATTTTTTACTTTTCCGCGCATTTTCTTAGAGTCGGTTTTCCTTTTGTCAAGTGACAGCATTTTGTGCTTACATTTTGTCTCAAAAATGTATATCGTAAAACAATCCCAATCCATGGCAATAAATGATGGATAAACGAAATGCCATTGTTGTACAACTTCTTTAAACAATGGAAACATTTAGAAACAGATAAATTGTTTAAAAAAACTCCAGTTAATCGACATTTCCGGATATATAACCGATTAATTTCTGCAGATTTTGCCTAAGTGGATTTTTCTCTATCCAACAAAAAAGAATTTTCGAAATCGAACAATATTTTTTTTCAAACGGTCCGGTTAATTGAGAATTCCGGATAGTTAAATGCCGGATAACCAAATAGATTTTTGTTTTGCTCCCAAGTGAAACATCCCCTATCCAACAAAAAAAATAGTCCAAATATCTAAAGTAGAAGCGAAATCCCGCGCCCACATACATAAAAAATACATAACAGACGAATTGATAACCTCTCGACTTGGCGCAAGTTGGCGGTTTTAATTTAAAGTTTCTGGCGGTTTTATTTTGGAGTTTTTGTGGGCGCGCTGAGCAGTCGTTTAAAAAATTAGATAAAGTAGCCTGTATACGCAAGCATTTACTCATTTTTACTCATTGTACGCATTTTTGAGAACATGTCTTTTTGAAAATTTAAACTTTTGGTGAGCATTGAATATAACAAAGTACCTAATTGTAACAGTATGTTTATAAAAACCTAATTATTACGTATTTCAATAAAAAAAATTGTACAATTACAAACACAAATAAATGTGTTATGTAAAATAATAAATAACAAAACTAAAATTAAAAAAAAAAAAAAATTAAAATAATATTTTAATGCTCATCTCCATTTCTATAAAATACGTTTAATTTGGTAATATAAAAATATCTCAATTCAAAGACATCTCAAAACTACAAAACCGTAAAAACATTTTTCCTAACTGAATAAAAAAAATATGGATAAAATGAAGTACACCGACAAATGAACACCCTTAATTCTATTTTTTACAATTACAACCTCTTCTTTAAAAGTCCCAATATTAAATTCCATCATGAAGTTCCTTTATTAAAAAAAGTATCCAACGTTTTCTCTTCGGTGAAAAATATTTTCAAGAAATAATTGGAATTCTCCGAGCCGTCTTTTCTACAAAAATAGTGTCGCGGGTTTCTATAAAATAATGGGGAAACTAAAATATTCTTCAATAAGGAACTCTTAATTACGTATCGAAGTTTATGAGTCCCCTTTTTTGAGTTATCAATATTTTTCATTTAAAATCTATACACTAAACTCCTAACTGGGACAAAATGATGAAGATTTTTCGTTTCATTAGATACGATGTTTTAAATATTTATTATTTATTTTCTATCGGTAATGCGCTAATTTATTCCGTTTGAAGTTAATATATTTAGATGAGTTGTTTCGTGCTACGTAAAATTAATGATTTGAAAATCAGTATAATGTTATTGAAATTCAGTTCTATAAAGAACTATGTATTTTAATAGAGAACTATGCATTTCTATAGAGAACTATGCGTATATATTGAGAACTATGCATTTCTATAGAGAACTATGCATTTTTATAGAGAACTATGCATATATATTGAGAACTATGCATTTCTATAAAGAACTATGCATATATATTGAGAACTATGTATTTCTATAGAGAACTATGCATTTCTATAAAGAACTATGCATTTCTATAAAGAACTATGTATTTCTATAAAAAACTATGCAATTAATAGCAAAAAATGCATTTCTATAGCGAACTATGTATTTTAATAAAGAACTATGCATTTATATAGAGAACTATGCATTTCTATAGAGAACTATGCATTTCTATAGAAAACTATGCATTTCTATAGGGAACTATACATTTCTATAGAGAAATATGCATTTGTTTAGAGAACTATGTATTTCTATAGAGAACTACGCATTTCTATAGAGAACTATCCATTTCTATAGCGAACTATACATTTCTATAGCGAACTATGCATTTCTATATCGAAATATGCATTTCTATAGAGAACTATGCAATTATGTAGGGAACTATGCATTTATTTAGAAAACTATGTAATTCTATAAAAAAACTATGTATTTCTATAGAGAACTATGCATTTTTATAGAGAACTATGCATTAATATAGATATCTATGTATTTCTATAAAGAACTATGCATTTCTATAAAGAACTATGTATTTCTATAAAAAACTATGCATTTAATAGCAAAAAATGCATTTCTATAGCGAACTATGTATTTTAATAAAGAACTATGCATTTATATAGAGAACTATGCATTTCTATAGAGAACTATGCATTTCTATAGGAAACTATGCATTTCTATAGAGAAATATGCATTTGTTTAGAGAACTATATATTTCTATGGAGAACTACGCATTTCTATAGAGAACTATCCATTTCTATAGCGAACTATACATTTCTATAGCGAACTATGCATTTCTATATCGAAATATGCATTTCTATAGAGAACTATGCAATTATGTAGGGAACTATGCATTTCTATAGCGAACTATGCATTTCTATATCGAAATATGCATTTCTATAGAGAACTATGCAATTATGTAGGGAACTATGCATTTCTTTAGAAAACTATGTAATTCTATAAAAAACTATGTATCTCTATAGAGAACTATGCATTTTTATAGAGAACTATGCATTAATATAGATATATATGTATTTCTATAAGAAACTATGCATTTTTATAGAGAACTATGCATTAACATAGATATCTATGTTTTTCTATAGGGAACTATGCATTTCTGGATGGAATTTTTAATTTTTACATGGAAAAGGATTTCAAATAAAGTTCAATCTTCTGAAAAAAATGCATTATTTTATTAGAAATGCATGGTGTATATATTTAAAAATATTTTTTTATATAGAACTTATTAATTTTATGTAAAATATTACAGTTCAATCAAGTTGTTTGTGTTTTTTATTATTTGTTTGGAGAATAAACGGGACGAGAATTCAAAAATAATATTTTGAGTAAATGACGAAAGTTACATACGAAATGTAGGTTTAAAGATGTAAAATGGTATATAAACAATTAAAAAAACATATGTTCTATTTCTTTTATTGTTTTGAAATTTTGGACACATCTTCTTAAGTATGTGTATCCTCGTTTTATGAAGAAAATAAATAGCAATTTTTTTCAGAATTTAGTGTTCGGTTCTCCATTAATATCTGCTTTATTTATGTCGTTTTTTTTAGGCTGTTAAACGGATTATTTTCTTTTTCAAAAGAACAGAAGATTTAATTTATGTATTTGTCCTGTGAGATCCAAACTTACTTTATTATGAAAATAAAAAATAACTAAAAAACGTCTTCAAATATATCAAATGAAACTGCAAAACTTAAATAGAAACGACATACGTGACTGAATTCTTTTTCACATAAATATAACCATGTGTCTTTTGTGTCAAACAAGAATCCGGGGCAAAGCACACGGAAAGATCACAGATAAGTAAAGTTTTCTTTAATAAATATAACACCAAAGCACCCATAAGACGAAATAGTTCTTATCAGAAAAAACAATTACTTGGCACACTATCAAAAAATACGAGTTCTGGGTAATGCAAAAAGTAAATCTCGTAAATAACAGTATAAAAATGCACTGGGGTACGGAACGATTTTGATCACGTGTTTTCAATATTTTTCAAACCATAAAAAATATTGAGGTGAATGGTCAAAAATTAAAATCATAGTTTATCTAACTAATTTTTAACTATAAAGATTTTGAAAATAAAAGCGTTTTTCCACTGTGCGCTCATAAAAGTGATATTTAGTTTTTTCGGCAATACACCTATATTTAAAATTCATACAAATACTCAATTTTACAATTTTTTTTTATTGAAAGGTTTCAGGTACAACTTACACTGCTAAAAAAATAGGTATTCAAAAATAAGTAAAATATACTCATTTTTTACTACATTCGATGTTTATCATAGCACCGAATGCATTAGTTTAATTTTTGAAATAGACATGTACTCAAAAATGAGTACAATGAGTAAAAAGGAATAAAAAGGAAAGTTGCTTGCCTACTTAGGCTATGTTCATAAATCACTTTCAATAAATACCTAACAATTACAACCTAGACTTATCGAGAATCGAACCCATAACCTCAGGCACCGCAGTGCAACGCCTTATCCGTTAAAATAGCAGGGCGACATGAATAAGTTGTAAACAGAATAATTGTTAAAGAAGCGTGATTGTTAAAAAAATAATATAATTGTAATAATTAAGTTTATATTTAAGCAATCGGCATCAAATAACGTGAAAAAACAATTTTTGAAAAACTATTTTAAGTTTGTCAAGTCGCTCTGTTAATATAGCTCAAATAGAAGCTGATATTAGCATTTTAAACCACAAAGCTCAGTTTGAGTACAAATCGCTCATTTCCGATACAATGGTACTCAAAGAAAAACAAGTGCGCACGGGTACTCATTTTTAAGTACATTTTTTATAGTGTACAAACTATATATTTACAATTATTTAAAAATGTTTTTTAAAAATATGGTTTGGTTTGGTTTTGTTAATTAACGTCGCACTATAGTTGCACAGTGGGCTATTGGCGACGGTTCGGGGTCAATCTCGAAGGAAAAACCCGAGAACACATACACATTCACACACACACACATTCATACACACATTCATACATGCACCTCGTTATTTTAGAACCATGGTCAGATGACGAGGAAACACCTGAACTGGCACCCAACGCCTTCAATAGACGTCGGGACTTTATACCCCGATCAGATTTATCGTGCACCAGTCCGTATACACGTCAGTATAATTTGTTGGATATTCTGCACGACTTTCTAGTATTTTTGTAGCGAAGCTGGCAACCCTCCGATCGGAAGATCACTACTTTTTTATGTCAAGACCAATTCTCGGATTCGAACCACCAATCCTCTGATTAGTAGCTGAACGCCTTACCAACTGAGCAACTGGGCTCTTAAAAATATGGAAAAGTGGGCTCATGGAAATTTATTTATGCTTCCAAGTAGAAAAAAAATCACTTTAATTTTGAAAAAATCGCTAAAGCTTCAGTGGGTTAACATTTTTCTTAATTTGTTTTAAATACTTAGAAAATATCTTAAAAGAATTTCTTTTATTACAATTTTCAAATTTTCTTTTTTTTTATATGTAAAACATTTAGCTTACTGTTCTAAAATGTATAATTGGGAGAAATTATTAAATAAGTCACGTTTTATCACTAAAAGATTTTTAAGAAAATATTTTTCTTTTAAGAAACGAGCATTATTTATTTCATTATTAAAAAATTGCACAGATTTTTAGTAAAATATGCAAATATAACTTAATAAAATTGGTTTTTGCTTTTTTGAGGGGCGAAAACAGTCGTAGGTGATTTGTATGTAAAGTACGAGAGAATATAATCATTGGTATTTTAACTGGGAAGATTAAAAACTGAACACGAGTGCCACTTGAACTTAATCCTGAAAGTTTTAATAATTGTAACTTTTTTTGCATTGTTAATATTTTCCCTTTTAAAAGGATGTAATATTACACGAAACGCATACGCAAAAGTAAAGTCAATGTTTTTTTTTTCTGTTGCGTCTTTTTTTTTAAATATGATATATGAACTTTATTTAGAGAAAGCTGAAAAGGTAAACATTTTTTTTTGCATTGTTATATTTTTCCGTTTAAAAGGTTATAATATTACCCGTAAAGCATACACATAAGTAAAGTATTTTTTTTGTTACGTATACGTAAAAAAAATAATATACCACCTTTTTCAGGAGAAGGCTGAATGTGATTTTGGAGAACAAAAATTGTATCAAAAAAATTATTTCATATGTATTACTAAGTCAGGATAGGAACTCGTATGAGCACGTAGAATTATGTAAATTTATTTTTATATAAAAAAAAGTATATTTGTTGAAAAAATAATTATGCATTTTGGAAATATGACCAATACACATTACTTATATTACGAATTTTATTTAAGTTACAATAAACGTTAATTTAAATACTTTTTTGATTAAATTCATATCAGAGAAAAAATGCAACAATTTTAAATCTAATAATTCAATTGAATGTATTAATCAGATAATAGTTTAATAGATTTTAGTTTTATTTCTATCCCAAACAAATATTTTTCGCAGTCGCTATAAAACAATTTTAATGATAAAATTTACTGTCGAAAATCGTTCGGGAAGCATTTTTGTACATAGAAAATTTAATAAATGGATTTTTAAAAAGGTTTTTTGTTTGCCATTTCAGAATTTTTTGGTGGTAGTAGCGGCCAATCTACTAGAAGGACGGAAAAGCCTCTATACGATTGCAAATGTGAGCCTTGTCTGCAGTACGCTGCTGAATACCGAAAGAACGTCCTACCTTACGTCCTACCGTCCTTGTACGTCCTACCATTATTTCAATATTCTAGTGTCAGCGTCGTTTTATCATTAAGCCAAGAATTCGCAAATGTCAGACATGTTTTAAAATAAAGATGCAAGTAAGGATAAAATAGAAAACAAATTCGGACACTAGAAATTTTCTGGTAATTTTATTATATAAATAGCACGGGAAGACAAAACTGTATTAAAAAATAGTATTCGGATTGAAACTCATATAAATAAAATTATTATTTTTTATAAAAAACATAATGTGAATGAACAAAGTATTCAAAGAATAACGGATTTTAGATTTATCTAAGTTTTGAGAAATGAGAAAAATATCAAAAATTTAAAAGCTTTTTTTCCCTTCAAAAGAGTTTCATTTATATTTAGAACACATTATTTTTTGTTAAGAAAACATTTATTTTATTTTATTTAATACGAAAAAGATTTATATAGTTCCCAAATGCTTTAAATTTGAAAAATCTGAATGATTGGCTAAGGTTGCTGTGAAACCAGTTAAGGCCCATACATTTTTATAAAAAATGAATGCCCCCAGTCGGGACTCGAATCCGCGATATATTGCTCGAAAGACCCACTCGCTACCGACCAAGCTACAAATGTACGTTCTATCTAGATATTGGACATATTGTTTTAAAAAGTCAATTTGTGCAATATTTCTTTTAAACACTTTTCCTAAACAGACAGTTGATATTTATGAGATGAACGTACGATTCTTCGTTGATCCGGGAAATTTTCTTTCTTTTTATACCTCACTTGTTAAAATTAATTGGCTATGTATAAGAGGTATAAAAGAATCTATACTATAGAAATAGTATATATACGAGTGTACCCGTGCGAAAATTCTCGCAAGGGCAATTATGTTTGGAAGAATTTTTAAAATTCGAAAGTTTGTTATCAAACAACAGTAAACTGAGCTTTGTTAATCTACTTTGTGCTCGTCAGCACTTCTGTATTCTCCAGCATATTAATTATCAATGCTAAGTTCAAAATGCACACACAAATACATGACTTATTTCAAATGAACTCAAACAATCTTATTCTACCGTTTCTTGCCATTTAAATAGTTTATTTATAACTTAGCTGACCCTATTGTATACAT